>VDFB02351695.1:0-103230 GCA_007258455.2 Sequoia sempervirens
CAAACCCCAAAAAAAAAAAAAACAAGAGGACAGAAAAATAAAGACAACAAATCGAAAGAAAACAAACCAAAACAAAAAGAAAACTAACTAAACTAAAAAAACAAACACTAACCAATCCTAATCCTAAACTAACTCCAAAATTGAGGTCTACAAACATAAAATTGTGAAAATTTGTACATGAACCTAACCAATTTTTCATTATGTGCATAAGTCTTAATTTGCTAGGTATGGTTTTGAATCTAGCGAATTTATCTTTATAGTCAGAAATGAAAAGTTTATGTGCAATAAATTCATTCTTAGGGTATAAAGTTTGAAATATTAACATTTGTGGGTTCTCAACCTTGTCATGATCTACCCACAAACACATTTTATTATCCCCAACATCATAATCAAACTGAAAATTATCAAAATACAA
The DNA here is from genome assembly GCA_007258455.2 of Sequoia sempervirens. Classification (NCBI taxonomy): domain Eukaryota; kingdom Viridiplantae; phylum Streptophyta; class Pinopsida; order Cupressales; family Cupressaceae; genus Sequoia; species Sequoia sempervirens. The sequence goes on from VDFB02351695.1 coordinate 416, forward strand.
AGGATGGTGAAAGAACACCACCTGATTCAGAAGACCTTTAGTTGTTGTGGCATGCTCATGTTGTACGATCTCCTCTTCACAAGGTCTCAGCTCATGAAACACCATTCTATTTCGCTCCAATATATGCATGTCAACATAAAGGACAATTGTTAGTGATATATCATTAGCATTCAAGACATCCAAACTTGGTTGAAAATTTTCATGCATATCCTTATGAACAATAGATTTTTGGGAGTGAGGCTCTTAGGATGTTTCACCTAAGAGAGAGATAAAGCTCACTCAAAATCAATGTGTTTCACTCAAATTAGGGGATATATGATGTGATTAAGACTAAATGAGATAATATAAATGTAACTAAGCTATGCAATTGATTGATTATGAATGCAAAACCTAAGATATATACAATGTTTGAAAATATAGTGTGATATGAAAACATGAACTAAACATGAAAAAATGCAAAACATAAGTGAAGAAGGATGAATTAGAGTGCACCTGGGAAATGAATGATGAATTTGGAGTGTCCTGAATGCTGAAAAAGATCACTAAAAATCACCAGTGGGACTTATTCGCCATTGATGGTGAATAGATCCTGCTTCTGATGAAAACTTCTGAAAATAGGTTTTTGAGTGTTGGGATCTGGAATCTGACAAAATCTAGTTTTCCAGCCTTAAGGTGGGACTCATTAGCCATTGATGGTGAATTAGTCCAATCCCAAAATTTTGTGAAATCAGGGACCAATTTTGTAGTAATAGATCTGAGCTTGTCTTCTTATCAAGTTGACGAAGTCAAATCTACATAAAACAAATTATAGGTTGTCTCCAAGCTTGAAATAGGGTTGATTTGACTTGAAACACTTTGTTGACTTCTTTTCCATCTTTCAACACCTAATTTCTTGATAAATCTGCACACACAAGTCTGCAAACACACATGCAAGAGGGGAATAGTGGTTAAGGGTTAGGTTATAGGGATTTTCCTTGGTCAAATTCCACTTTGGTGATCAAACCCTTAATGAAGAAATGGAATGAAATGAACAAGGAAAGATGAATAAACAACATGCAAATGTCCTAAACTCACCAACCTTGTTGAAGAAATCTGAAGATATATTAATGGCTGCTCCAAGATACTTGATTGATGCTTGATTGAATGATGCAAAGCACAAATACTAATCAAAATTTCAATGAATGAAAAGATGGTTTGAACAATAGCATGCAAATGAGGAGAAGAATACATATTTATACACACTTGTGCCTTTTATAAATTCGATGATACTCATCACATATATGGGTGATTTGAATGAAACCAAAGAAAATTTGAAATATGTTGAATTTTGAGCTAAGAGGGACTCATTGGCCACCCATGCCGAATGGGTCCCACCTTGGACTTGAAAGTTGGTGTTGGGAATTATCTTGCATTTAATTTTTTTCAGGTTTACATTCAAAACACACTTAATTAAGCCTTTATGAGTGCATAAATAAATAAAGCAAGAGTAAAATAGTGAAATTAAGGTAGAAAAGCCCTAAATCTTGTTACAAGACTTTACAACACTTCAAAACAGGACTTGATAAGTGATGAAAAGATGATTTTTAGGCGAATTGTAATGAAAAGAGTCTAGAAAAGTGTAGAAATGTTTTACAATAATTCACAACACCTTCACAAGACACCATAATTGGAATTTTTAGGATTTAATGTGAATGTTTAAGTCACATTAAAACATTAAATCAAATCAAAATAGACCAAGCATCATGAGAGAAAGGCCTAAAAGACCATGAAAATGTCAAAGGTCCATTTTTCTATGGTACATTTAGCCCCCACTTTAGTGAGAGGATGAAGTTGCTTCAAAATAACACTTAAGTAGCCATGCATTTTGAGAGAGAGGTCCAAATGTACTTATGTTAGCCAGATGGAATGACAACAATCAAGAGGGATGATCAAGCCCCTAGGATGAAGATCCCATGTCAAACTAAACATAAGAACAAAGGAACAAAAGTGTAAAAAGAAGAAAAGGGAGAATTGGATTGAGCTTCGATTGTCTATCCAACTAGTTGTGGATTAGATCTAGGATGTTTGTGAGAAAAAAGAGAATGTATACTCACTCTGGGCCGATAGAACTCATGGCAGTCCGCCGGGTGAGAAGACCCAAAAATTTAAGATACATACGCCAGTTGGTATGCACTCACAAACACATAGGTGGCTATGGGGAAAGTCATGCCGCTGAATGGGCTTCCCGCTTAACCATATCAAAGTTATACCTCCTGATAACTTTAACAAGGTGCCACAAAGGAAAATGTTGGTTCGTTCTTCATGAGACAAGCAAAGATTTGTATGCTTAAAACTCATGAACAAAGAGCAACGTACCATAGGCATGCAAGTTGTGTTATACAAGGTGGAAAAAATGTAAAATGTAAAATTTGTTCAAAGGAGTCATGTTAAGTCCATGCAAGGTCTGTCACTTAGGGAACATTGTGTCTAATATCTCCAAGAGAAGACTAATCAAAGAATAAAATATTCACAACTTAGGGGATGCAGTGCATCACATTAGGCCACCAAGAGGAATGTAGTATGCTAAGATAGGTCACACTTATGAAGGATATCACACCCAATGTAATCCACAAAGTGACAAACATGTTGAATGAAGTGACAAGGCTGCACTAAGAACCAAAAATGCAAATGAAATGATGCTAATGTATTCCCCCCACTTTAAAGGAATTGATCCACACCGTTCTATGAGAAATCACTTTAAAGTAGCAAAGGAAGAATGCAAAAAAGAAAACAAGACATGAGAGACAACTTGGAAAGCCCCTATTCCAAGTCATATGTTTCTAAGTTAGGGTGTGTCATGTAAAAGAGAACAAAAGAAGAGGGAGTTTACCCCCAGAAAGTAACACACCAAACAAATAAGGGATCTATGGATTTAGGGTCATTATGTTTATTGCTGATTTTTTTTTATGAAATAGCTTGGAACTGTCATAATTCCTCAAAGCACATAAAACTAGAAGAATGATACAAAGAGAGCGAAAATAAAAGGTAAACAAAGTCCATTTTGGGTCAACATGGAAGAGACATTGCAGTCTCAATGCTTTGCGTCATCCCCAAAATGAGAAACACAAGTGAAAATAAAATGAAAAGGAAAAAGAAAAGGAATTTTTTTTGGGTCAACATGAAGGAGACAATTTGGTCTCAATGCCTTGCATCATCCCCAAAAGGAAAAACATAAGAAAATATAAAGTAGAAAGGAAAAGAGGCCGATTGGGTCAACATGGAAAAGACATAGGGCATCTCAATTATTTGTGTTATCCCCAAAAGGAAAACACAAAAGAAAAAACGAAAAAAGGAAAAGGACCTTTTGGGTCAATATGAAGAGACATAGGGCATCTCAATGCTTTGCATCATCCCCAAAAAGGAAACACACAAAATAAAAAAATGAAAATGAAAAGGACCTTTAGGTCAACATGGAAGAGACATAGGGTGCCTCAACGCTTTGCGTCATCCCCAAAAGGAGAACACAAAAAAAAAAGCGAAAAAGGAAATGCACGACATATAGAAGAATAGAGGTAAAAATAGAGGAAACATACAAAGAGAGAGAACATCAAACACATGTTACAGGGGAACACAATACACACATAAAATCACATCAAATAAAAAAGAAAACAAATAGAAAATGATAGTAAGGAAAATGCAAGTCAACCATTAACGGAGTTATTGGCTTCTCAATCTTAAGTAGTATAAGTGGAAGGTAAATAACATAGTTAAGAGATAATAAAAAATGAATTACTAGGATAAGGCTAATAGCTGCTTGCTCCCCACCGAATGTGAGGCAAGAATGAGCTAAGAAAGGTGATGGGAGTGATTATGCAATAGTGAGAATGAAAAATTCTACAACTATGGCATGATAAAATAATTTTTTTTAAGGTATGATGGGAAAGCAATCAGTATCAGTGAAGTGATACTTGTTTAATATGTCATTCAATGTCCGACATTCTTCAGTTTGATGTCCAAGAATATGATGATATTTGCAATATGGTATGCTAGAATCTTTAGGATGGATGGCCAACCTATTCATAGGTGGTAAGAGTATAAGGCCTTTGTTCAAAATTAGTTGAAGTCTCCATTCACATTCAGGTGGAGGATGCGTAGGAAACTTGATCTTTTTCAATTTGTAAGGTCATTTTCATTTGCTAGATTATCCTTTTTCATGAATGGAAGGAGGAAGAGGACCCTTGGGGATCCTAGCATCCTTGTCAGCAGAATTAGGTAATGGTCATTCATGTGGAAGGAGAATGTTTAAGTCAGGAGGAGAATCAAAGATCATTGTACCATCATCTTGAAGTTTCCAATATTCAAAATGAGGTTTATCAGTATGAGGATCTTGATATCCTAATCCTATTGTGTTTTCTTTTGTTGGTGTTTGTTCAAGAATTTGGTGAATGTTATGCTCATATGTTGTGTCACAACCTTGTTTACTTAGGATAGTAAAGCCTTTTCCATATGTTTCTTCAAGGTTAATGGGAGTGTTTGTGACTTTGTGATCATAAAATGGTTGAGGATGTGTTTGTTGAGAGGAACTAGGTCCACTTGATGGAGGGATCTTAGGTCCTACTTGAGTTTCAGGATGTAGGTATCTAAAGTGATCAACAGGTGCAACAGTAGGAAGATTTGGTGGTTGCATGGATGGGTAAAAGGATGCATTGGCTTCAAGGTTATCAAGACATTCATTTAAGAACTTGTTCATGCTATCATCGTCTTCTCCAATGATGTCTACATCATGAGGAGTTGAAGGAGCATGAGGAAGATAAAGGTCATTAGGGTCACATCGAAAGGCACAATTCACTGATAAATTTTGACTCAAAATCCGACAAAAGTTCATCAAAATCTTGACGAACTTTCATAAGAATTATTTTGTTGATTTTTCGATGAAATTTGAAATGTTGAAATTCTGACCCAGCATCATCGGTTGGGTCGGAATTTCAACATTTCAAATTTCATCAGAAAATTGATGAAATAATTCTGACGAAAGGTCGTTGAAATTCTAACGAACTTTCGTCAAATTTTGAGTCAAAATGTATCAATGATTGGACATGTCTACCAAGGATTTTAGTGAATTCAAAAACATATTAAAAGAAAATACCATGATGAAAATGAATGCAAGAAATAGAAGAAAACATAGAATCTAAAAAGTATAACATAAAGTAACTACATAAAACTAAAGTGTAGGAAATACCTAGAAAATGCCTAAAAATGTAATATGAAATGTGCAGGTGGACTGATTCGCCCAGGGTGGCAAATGAGTCCAACTATGAGATTTTTTTTGTGTTTTTTAGAAAATTAAAAGTGATTTTAATGCTTTTCAGATGCAAACTAAGGATGCAAATGCAGATTTTCAGTTTTTGAATGATATGATATGCAAAAATGAAGTCTAAATGAGTCTTTCACTAATGCAATTTTAAGAAACCCTAGGATGCAACCTAATTGAATGTTGATGCAAATGAAACCTAGGATGCAAGATGCAATTGAAATCATAAAGATAAAGTGCTCAATATGTGGGTTCACCAAAATGAACCATAGATTTTTGGGAGTGAGGGTTATAGGCTACTCTTGCACTCTTAGGATGTTTCACCTAAAAGGAGAGAGACAAACCTCACTCAAAATCAATGTGGTTCACTCAAATTAGGGGATGTATGATGTGATTAAGACTAAATGAGATGATATAAATGCAACTAAGCTATGAAATTGATTGGTTATGAATGAAAAACCTAAGATATATGAAATTTTTGAAAACACAGTGTGATATGCAAGCTTGAACTAAACATGAACAAATGCAAAATAGAAGTGAAGAAGGCTAAATCAGAGTGCACCTGGGAAATGAATGGTGAATCTAGAGTGTCCCGAATGCTGACAAAGATCACTAAAAAATCACCAGTGGGACTCATTTTCCATTGATGGTGAATCAGTCCTGCTTCTAATGAAAACTTCTAAAAACAAGTTTCTGAGTGTTGGGATTTGAAATATGACAAAATCTAGTTTTATAGCCTTAAGGTGGGACTCATTCACCCCTAATGGTGAATCATTCCTCTCCCAAAATTACGTTAAATTAGGGACCAATTCTGTAGTACCAGATTTGAGCTTGTCTTTTTGTCGGGTTGATGGAGTCAAATCTATAGAAAACGGATTGTAGGTTGTCTCCAAGCTTGAAATAGGGTTGATTTGACTTGAAACACTTTGTTGAAATGTTTTCCACCTTTCAACACCATATTGCTTGATAAATCTACATACACAATTCTGGAAACACACATGCAAGAGGGATAAAATGGTTAAGGGTTAGGTTATAAGGATTTTCCTTGGTCAAATCCCACTTTGGTAATCAAATCCTTAATGAAGAAACGAAATGAAATGAACAAGGAAAGATGAATAAAAAAAATGCAAATGTCCTAAACTCACCAACCTTGTTGAAGAAATCTGAAGATATATCAATGGCTACTCCAAGATACTTGTTTGATGCTTGATTGAATGATCCAAAGTGCTCAAATGCTAATTGAATGCTTGATGAATGAAAAGATTGATTGAATGAATTAGAGGATGTAAAATGAGGAGAAAAACACATATTTATACACACATGTGCCATAGTAATAAAAACCTGAAAGAAAATTTGAAATATTTTAAATTTTGAGCCAAGAGGGACTAATTCACCACCCATGGCGAATGGGTCCCACCTTGGACTTGAAAGTGGATGTCAGGAATTATCTTGCATTTAATGTTGTTTGTCAGGTTTACATTAAAAAAAACACTTAATTAAGCCTTATGAGGCATAAAGGGGTCAAATAAAGCATAAGAAAGGTGTAAATAGTGAAATTAAGCCTAGAAAAGCGTGAAATTTTGTTACAAGACTTTACAACACTTCAAAATAGGACTTGAGAAGTGATGAAAATATTATTTTTAGGTGAATTGTGATTAATAGAGTCTAGAAATGTGTAGAAATGTTTTACAACACTTCACAACACCTTCACAAGACACCAAAATTTGAATTTTAAGGACCTAATGTGAATGTTTAAGTCACATTAAAACATTAAATCTATGAAAAATGGACCAAGCATCATGAGAGAAAGGCCTAAAAGACCTTGAAAATGTCAAAGGGCCATTTTTCTATGACACACCTTATCACAATCAACACTAATTTTGAACAAAAAACTAGTGTGTTTGATTTCATAGGGACCATTAACTTCAATCATGTTTTCCAAGATACAAACATCATCAATTAAATATTTAATTTTGTTGGCCTCTAAAGTAATTTTTTCAACATCATCCTTACCTGGCCTAGCAATCCTTTCAGACACCAAGGGATTAGAACAGCTTACCTCAGGATGTGAACCAAAAGGAAGAACCCTACATGGATCACCTGAAGTGATATTTGTTTCACAGTTGGGATATCCATTTACCAACTTCTTTGTATTCATCTCAGACACTAAGTGAAAAAATTTATGGATCTCCTCAGAAAAACTAAGTAGCAAATCACCCATGTCATCAACTTGCAAGGCCTGCAAACCCTTTTCCTCTGGAAATGAAGTATTATTGTCAACACTCTCTTTAAACATGTCACCCAAAATAATTTGAAAATCAACATCCAACTCATCACCATTAGTGGAAAAAATATTGGTGCACGGTACACTAGGATTTTCTTCAAACAACTCATTTGAATGCACAAAGTCAAATCCAGGAAAACATTTCTTAAGTTCATGTTTCTACATATCATCAACTAGAATGTGCAAGTCAATGTCAATTTCATCACTGTTAAGATCAAATTCACTAGTGCATGCTAAGCAAGGACTTTATTCAGACATGACATTTGAATAAACATGTTAGAAATATAAAATTCTGATGATTTTACATGTTCATACTCATAATTTTCCAAATAATTCCTACCATGAGCATATTTTCCCCATATATGGCCATGTAGTCCCATCGAATTATCTAAGTCTGAGTATTTCACATTATAGTCCATATCGGCATGAGATTATCAAGGTCTCCCTGACCTATAATGCATTCTTGTTAATATACATCCGTCGTTTCCTATCAGCAAGACTTCTTTGGTGTCACAACGATCAGAATTCATCTACAGGCACCTATTAGCAGGACATAGCACATTGTCTCGGTGACAGAAGATTCATATCGACAGGAGATTCATCGTCAGAGTGAGGTCATAACGAAGTTATATTGTCTCACCGATCAGCAAATTTTGACCAAACCACAAGACTTCGGGGTGAGGTCTTACTGATCACATTATTTCTCAGCGACTAACACATAAAATGATGTATCAACAAGAGCTATGTCTTTGGTATGTGGTCTTTCCGATCGCGTTTTGTCTCACCGACCAACGCAACAAAAAGAACATATCGATAAGACTAAAGTGCATCGAAGTAATGCCTCAGCGACTGGCTCCAGTCTTGCCGACATAACAAGGGGATTCTATCAAAGAAAGTATCGGTGAAAGATCTTTTCATTGGAGTTAGGTCTTGGCGAGTGCATCAGGTCTCATTGAAAAATCACAATGGGACTCTACCAGGGGTTTTTGGCATAAGGTCTTGCAGTCTTGTTGACCCATTTTGTCACGCCGACATTTTGTTGCATCGGTGTGAGAATGATATTGGCACAACGATGAAATGTGAACTTAAGGAGATTTCTCAGTGAGACATAAGGTACCTATGGGATGTCTCCCCAACAACAGAATGTTACAGTGACACACACGAGATGAAAGAATATCTATCGGTGAGACATTGGCCTTTGGTGTGACTACGGATGTCTCAGTGAATATCTTAGAGATGATTAATTGAAGCTTGAATACTGTTGGTTGACATTGGAATGCGAAGCGATGTGTCTCTTCAGATGCAAATATATAAATATCCATTTTTGATTGTAAACGAGGAGATGAGATTAGATTAGATTAGAAATGAGATATACATTAGATAGATTAGAAATGGAGACAGTAGAATAAAATTCTCAGATTAGAGACTATGATGCATGATTTCAAATGGAGATATCAATGAAAATCAGTTGATGTGGCAGTTCATTTATGGTGTCAATTTTCTGTTGTGCTTATTGAAAGTATTACTAAGTTGTCTCCAAGATTGATGCTTTCTGGTAGTTTAAATTGATATAACAAGTTTATATTCAGTTTATCAGTGCACATTTGTTGTATCTGTGTGGTCGATTGATTGGTTCTTTCAAGAAAAGCTTAAATCCTTTTGATTAATCACAGTAATCAAGGAAATTCATCTGGATCATTAAGAATAGCTTAGTAATCACAAGTCTTGCATGTTTATACAAGTTATAAAAAAAACATATGCCCAAAAATTTGAGTGTTCTCTAGAAATAAGTTGCCCATTTCTATTTCATTTGACTCTGCATACCCAATAAGGCACTAGTCTCTACATTTCACCATTTAGATTCATTCATTTTCTTTACATTTGTTAATTGAACATATTAGGATTTAGTTTTGAATATTGCTATACAATTTATACCAAATTTAGTTTTATTTGTCCACCTCCGTCTGCCATTGTGGGAAAAGCACTTCGAAGAAATAAGCATAAAGCCAAGTCTGCTTCACTCATATAGGTGCACCCGCCTAGGTCCAGCAACACCTGAAGAGTAGAAGGTTTAAGCCATTTAACCTTGTCTATTACCCTAAAACGTATCAAGAGATTTGCAGCCTCTTGAGGTACCCTTACCTGCGTTTTTGAGAGCTAACAAAACATAATCAAAACTAAGAGGATACTCCCTCATTTTTTTCTCTTCATCATGGTGAAGAAATTCAATCTTCAGAGCAGCCTCTTGACAACCCACTTCTTATTATTTTGCTTCATCCAACTGAATCTTATCATGTACTCCTTGCTGCAATAAAACAATAAACTCATTCATTCCAATATTCTGATTAGCATCAAAATCCAATCTATTTTCTTAACATACATAAATCTGATGTACTTAATCATCAGGAAACACTTCGTGAATCTGCACATCCATTTGATCTTCTTCCTTCGAAGAATCGGTTTGGCATTCAAATTTTCTTCCTTAGCCATGAGATTCATTTGCAATCTTATCCAGAAGTGTGTTGTTCTTTATTTCAATCTGTTCATTATTCAGATCAACAGAGTCATTTTCCTATGTTAACTTGTCACGGGGTGTTTCTTCCTAATCCACCACCATGAAAGAATCTATGAACACATCGATAAACTTGGTTTCCAAATTGAGTGGATCGACACAAGGTAGAGAAGCTTCATCAATTCTTGAATCCATATTGATGCAAGTATCAAGTTCATCAGATGATGGGGAAGAGATCAACATGTTCTCACAGTTACTGTTATCACTACAGATGGAGTCCTTATCATTTTCATGTGTGCTAGTTGTTTCATCTCCCTCATCAAGGGGATACATACTCCAAGGATCTTTCATAATTATTTCTTCAATAGTGATCTATTGTCTAAAATATAATTCCATCCTACCTATGAAGACATGGAAATCCATTTGGGAATGCTTATTTGTCGGATGTATCCTACATCTATTTGGCCTAAATTTTTTTGATAGCTTTGGATCTCCTAATTCTTCCAATTTTTCCCTTACTCGATTTTTCATACGTGGGATATCTAGTCAACATGAACCGTGCTCTTTTCTCAATCCCTCATCACACTAATTCTCATCTATGTCAAAAGAGTTGTTCAAAGTGTTGGAAGGTATTGCTGATTTTTCATGACAATTGTCTTGTGTTAATACCTCATCTCTTTCAATAGCATCGTTAGTATTAACATTTCCAACAAAACTAGATTCTAAACTGATATTTCCATTATGCTCTGAATTTGTATCTGTTTCATGCTCTTTGTCAAATAAAACATCAAAATGATACACTTGCTTATCAAATGCTTCATTTACAACTTCATCATGATCCAATACATTATGTGTGGGAGTATGACTGAAAAGAGACAATATAGTTACAACTTCATTAACAAGTGGAATACTTACCTCTATGGTTGGATTTTGCAGAGATAGGTTCTTCCAGTGGTCTTGTGTGGGATTGACTTGATATGAAGCATTGGAAAACTTGGTGCTTGGAAGATTAGGAAGGTTGTAGCTGCTTGGTAAGAATGATTGCATCTAGGTAGGGATGGTGGGTAAACCTACGTAGGGTTGCAAAGGATGGAAGTTTGCAAGCACAAGAGGATTATAAACCTGATTTTGGCTACCTAAATTTCTCGTGTCATGTCCAAATTATGCCAATAAGATATCTTTGTTCAATGCATCATGTAGGGATGTAGCCTTACCACAACGTCTAATTTTTGTTGTAAATGGAGGGTTCAAACCCCAATAATAATGTTCTATTAGGATATGATCATCAATAACCAAATTTAAAGCTTGAACCCTTTGATACATAAACAAGAACCTATGATTGAATTGGTAAATGGGTTCGAGTGGTATCCTTTTTGTAGCTGCAAATTCATGTGATGGGTGTGGTGTGCACGCATGAGGATCAAACTAATCTAGGAATAAGATTTCTAATTCTATCCATGAAAAAATAGAATTTGGTGGAAGATTAACATACCATTGCCTCTATGTACCTTGAAGTTTTCTAACAAACAATTGACAAACGATATCCTCATGCTGAATTTTGAGAAAAATGACTAAATCCCTACAAATATTGACATGTTTAGAGGCATTTTTTTCCATCGTTAGGGAAAAATAAAGGAATCCTATCATACACATGACTAGGGATTTCATGAATAAATCCAGGTATACACCAAGGGCTATCCATCGGTGCTGGGTTTTCCAAGATCAAACCCACTCAAACTCACAAAAATCTAAAATTGCTCAAGTGGCCCTCCTTCTAGCACTAGTTATGTTGATGGCCAAATTGACATAACAATGTTAAACAAAGTATTTCTACTCTATTTCTCTTGAAAAAGATAACTAATCTAAAACCACCTATCTTCCAAGGTCTCTGTAGTTGGTTTTCAACTGTGTTGTTTTGCTGAGTGGTCAATGAGGTTGTAATATTCAAGGGTCCTGATGGTTATTGAGCTTCTTGGTTGCTACAAGATTGAACTTATATCTAAACCTACTCTAATCAGGGGGTATAAAAAATGGCAAAAGATAGATCAAGGATGCAGGTATGTGTAGGATCATGATGGGCCAAAAAGTGGCAATATGATGGGTATGTGGCTGACGACTTTTTTTTACCCAAAATTGATGAAACGAAAAAGGGTTTTTAAAGGAGATTCTCAACTTTCCACCAATATAAATTATGCTTTACTTTGAATTTAATAATTAATTATTATTCATTTTCTATTTGAATTACAACTAAAGTCCTAATTGATAGGCTGACTAAAAAACATCTATAGCTTTCAAACGGTATCACATTTTTTGAATCCAAAACATGTGTCACATTCTATGTTTCACATACTAAAGGATTAAAAAAATAAAAATTGAATTTCATGAAGTTTTGACCAAGTTAAGGTAGTCAGGCACATGAGTTTTTATATTTTTTAAAAGTTGTAATAAAAAAATGATAATTAATTATTTACTTGGAAAAAAATTACAAAAAAATATGTATCACACCGAGACATGATTCCTCTACTTATATCTAAAATATTATAAAAATATTATCATTTTATTGTGGTTAGGGTGGTCAGACAGACACCTACTTCTTATTTTTTCCCTAAAATTTAAGTACCACTCCATTGAAATTTCAAATTTTCACCAAATAGATTTTTTTTTAAACAAACCTAGTAGTTTAGAAACTAGATTCAATTTGCTATAGATTCTAATCTTACATAATTTTGAAATAATATAGATAGTTTATTCAAATTTTTATGTCAAGTTTCCTAACTCTGATTTTTCTAAATTTTTTGCCACTTAAGGGCCTTTTATTTCCATGATGATCTTGCACATACCTATGCAAAAGAGAAAAGAATGTTGATTCATTCAATTAACTACACCTGTTATTCTTCAAGGAACTTCCTAAACTAAATTGCAAAAAAATTAACCCATAATAAATACAAAGCTTCATTCATTCACAGTGCAGAAATTAATAGCAGAAGGGTATGTGCAGGATCATGATGGAAAAAATAGGCCCTTAAGTGGCAAAAAATTTAGAAAAATCAGAGTTAGGAAACTTGACGTAAAAATTTGAATAAGTTATCTATATTATTTCAAAAGTATGTAAGAATAGAATCTATAGAAAATTGAATGTAGTTTCTAAACTACTAGGCTTTTTTTTTTTAAATATCTATTTGGGGAAAATTTTAAATTTCAATGTAGTAGTACTTAAATTTCAAGGAAAAATAAGAAGTAGATGTCTATCTGACCACCCCAACCACAATAAAATGATAATATTTTCATATAAGATTTTAGATATAAGTAGAGGAATCATCTCCGATGTGATGCATATTTTTTTGTAATTTTTTTCCAAGTAAATAATTAATTATGAATTTTTTATTACAAATTTTAAAAAATATAAAATATGTTTGACCACCTTAACTTGGTCAAAACTTCATGAAATTATTTTTTTCTTTTTTAATCCTATAGTATACGAAGCATAGAATGTGATGCATGTTTTGGATTCAAAAATGTGATACCATTTGAAAGCTATAGATTTTTTTCAATCAACATATCAATTAGGTCTTTAGTTGTAATTCAAATAGAAAATAAATAATAATAATTTATTAATGTCAAAGTAAAGAATAATTTATATTGGTTGAAAGCTAAGAATCTCCTTTAAGAACCCTTTTTGTTTCATCAGTTTTGGGTAAAAAAAAGTTGTTAGCCACATACCCTACGCATACCCATCATATTGCCACTTTTTGGCCCATAATAATCCTGCACATACCCAAAATTCAAATCACAATTCGAACAAAAGAAAAGACAAACCTCATTCCTCAAAGAATTCCAAAACAAATGATTAACAAAATGAACACCATTCCAGAGAACAACTTAAAGCAGGTTTAAATCTGGCTACTTCTGCTGTTGCAAAATAGATAAACAACATTTACAAATTTGGTAAGCTTCACTAGTGCACATAAACTAATATCTTTGAGTTAACTCAACTAAAAACTAAGAAAATAAAAAAAAATGCATTATCTATCCTACTGCTAAATTGTAATTAGCTAATCTGCAAAATGTCTAACTTCTCTTCCTAAAAATATAACTAACTCCTTCAAAGTGAGAAAATTTGACAATAAGTAGCTCAACAATTCTCCATAATTCTCTCCAAAATTGAGACATCAAAAGCTTTAGCTTTTGTGTTCATACAACCACTACTCACAGGAAACTTTATGTTTGTATCCCTTGTTAACTTCAGTGAGATTTAGTTAATAGTTGCAACTTTCCAATTCCACTTTGAGTTCACTTCTTGTTGTGATGTAAATCAGCATCCTTCTTCAAAAATAACTCCACAAAATGCTTAGTTAACTTTGAGTTTGATGATTTTTTAGAAAATCCCCCTTTTACATATCAGATTTGTAAATTACCTCAAGATCCTTTGCAAACTTCAAAAGCACCTATAGAACTGTACCATAGAAAAATGGCCCCTTGTCATTTTCATGGTCTTTTAGGCCTTTCTTCTTGATGCTTGGTCCATTTTTCTTTGATTTAATGTTGCAATGTGGCTTGAACATTCACATTAGGTCCTTAAAATTCAAATTAATGGTGTCTTGTGAAGGTGTTGTGAAGTGTCGTAAAACATTTCTACACTCTATTCTTTACAATTCACCTAAAAGTTACTTTTTCATCACTTATCAAGTCCTATTTTGAAGTGTTGTAAAGTCTTGTAACAAGATTTCACACTTTTCTAGGCTCAATTTCATTATTTACACATTTCTTATGCTTTATTTGACCCCTTTATGCCCTTACAAGGCTTAATTAAGTGTGTTTTTGAATGTAAACCTGACAAACAACATTAAATGCAAAATAATTCCTGACACCCACTTTCAAGTTCAAGGTGGGACCCATTCACCATGGTTGGTGAATGAGTCCCTCTTGGCTCAAAATTCAAAATATTTCAAAATTTCTTTCGGGTTTTATTTAAAATCACCTTATGTCGGCCTGTGATGAGGTATCTTCGGGTTACTAAGGCACAACTGTGTATAAATAAGTGTTTTTCTTCTTATTTTAACACCCATTCATCAAGTTCACTTATTCACTCATTCATTCAAGCATTCAATCACTTTGCATCATTTAGTCAAGCATAAATCAAATATTATGGAGCAACCATTGCTATATCCTTAGATTTTATTCAATAAGGTTTTGACTTGTGTATGCAGATTTGAAAAGCTATTAGGAGTTGAAAAGTGGACAAGAAGTCAAAAAAGTGTTTGAAGTCAACTACAACCTATTTCAAGCTTGGAGAAGACATTTTGTCTATTTTCTACAAATTTGACTCCGTCAACTCAACAAACAAACAACCCCAGATCTAGTGCTATAGGATTGGTCCCTGATTTCATTGAATTTTGGGAGTGGGAAGATTCACCATTAGTGGAGAATGAGTCCCACCTTAAGGCTAAAAATACAATTTTTTTCAAATTCTGGATCTCGACACTCAGAAATATGTTCTCAGAAGTTTTCATTAGAAGTAGGACTGATTAGCCATCAGTGGTGAATGAGTCCCACTAGTGATTTTCAGTGATCTTTTCTAGTATTCAGGACACTCCAAATTGTCCATTATGTACCTAGGTGCACTCCGATTCAACCTTCTTCTCTTCTATTTTGCATTTTTTCATACTTTAGTTCATGTTTGCATATCACATTATGTTTTCCAACATTGTGTTATTCTTGGGTTATGCATTCATAATCAGTCAAATAGTTCATTTAATTGAACTTAGATCATTCCATTTAGTCTAAATAACATCATACATTTCCTAATTTGAGTGAACCACCTAGAATTTTGAGTGGGGTTTATCTTTCTCCTTTTAGGTGAAACATCGTAAAAGTGCAAGAGTAGTCCATAAATCCTACCCAATAATCTATGGTTCATTTTGGTGAACCTACATATTGAGTACTTTACATTTCTAATTTCCATTGTATCTTGCATCCTAGAATTCATTTTCATCAACATTCAATTAGGTTTTGTTTTGTTTTTTCATCCTAGGGTTTCTCAAAATGTATTAGTGAAAGACTCATTTAGATTTCATTTTTGCATATCATATCATTCAAAAATTGAAAATTTGAATTTTCATCCTTAGTTTTCATCTAAAAAGCATTAGAATCACTTTAAATTTTTTGAAAAACACAAAAAAATCTCATAATTGGACTCATTCGCCACCCTGGGCAAATCAGTTCACATGCACATTTTAGATTGCATTTTCAAGCATTTTCTAGGTATTTACTGCATTTCTGTTCTCTGTTGTTATTTCTCTGTTTCAATTTGCAAAATTCTTGTTATTTGCATTTTTCACTCCTAGATTACATTGCATTTGCATTCATCCCATCTTTTGTGGTACTTGTATGAGTGTTTGGTGCCCCATTGATAATATTTTAGTGAGGCGAAGTTTTAGACTCATGGCTTCCCGCAATAGCACTTTTGTTGTGGACCTTGGGATCTCAAGAGATCCTCCTCCTAGTATGGAAAATGGTGCATTAGGCATGGAAAATACCACTACTATTCTTTCACCTTTCCATCCAATGAATGTTGACACACAAAACAATTCCATTCTGCAAGACAAAGTCATTAGTATTCATGAGGATTTTTCACATTTGCAACAAGATGTAAGTCTTGAAAACATTTCCACCACTACTATACATGTGATATAAAACCTTCATTGATTGATTGAAAGTGACAATGGTTTACAACTTATGAAAATAATAGATGAGATATACAATAAACATGCTCCTTCCACATCCCAATCAACAAACATAGTTGCAAGCTGAGGAGGACCTCACAATCCTCCTCCTTCAACCATAGCATCCATACCAACTTTTATCACTCCTTAGGTTACAACAACTATGCAACAGGTTAGTCATGTGGCTCCTTCTTTCACAATTCCAACTAGCATTCCTAGTTATTTTGTGGCATCGCATATTCCTTCTTCCACCTTCACCCCTCTTAGTGCCCCTTTCACTTCCCCTAACATTACATACATTCCATCACCATTTTCCCTTCCACCTCATACCACTTACACTGATCTCATCATTACACAACTTTTTAACATAGTTTCATCCATGCAAATAAAAATATCCACCATTAGCCAAAGCCAAAATGCTCCACCCACATATCATGTTTACAGTAGGCCATTATCCTTAGAAATCTTACACACACAAATGCCACAAGGAATTGAAATGCCTAGGTTTGAGAAATACGAAGGTAAAGGTGTTGGAATTGTTGCCTCAATCTCATAGGCTGAAACCTCTGAGAAAGTATAGTCGCTGTGACATTCCTGTTGTCTGGCTGACTGGTAGTTAACCTTGTGTTTTTCTCATGTCGCTGAGACAAAGTTGATGTCTTTCCGAATGAACCTATCACTGTGACATGGAGACTCAGTGAGATCTCTTACCGATATGGAATGTCTCGGCGATAGAAGGTTTGTTATCGGGTGCCTAGCATATGTCGGGGTGACTTGAACATTCAGGATGATCTCTTGGTGACTGAGGAATGTCTCATCGATGGTATACACTTGGGATAACTAAAGGGGTCTCGGTGAGAAGTCTCGGCGAGGATAGGAAGTATTGTTGATATCGACATTTTGGTTTGTCTGGCCGATGAAGAAATCAGTATGACTTGTTCCTATTGGCCTGATCTCTTGGTGATTGGGAGATGTCTTGGCGACAGTGTTAGGGGTCATCGGTGTAACATAAGGCAATCGGTATGAAGTCTCAGTGAAAGAGAAAAGTCTTGCCAACTCGGTAAGACATGTTTGCTCAGTGAGAGGTCTTGGTGAACTGCGATGGTCTCACCGAGGGTTGTGTAACTTCGGTGTAACACATGAAGGCTCGGTGTAACGTCTTGGCGAAAGACGAATGTCTTGCCGATTATCAGATGTCTTCGGTGTGACTCTTGGTGAACATAAGTCTTTGGGGTGAAATGTGAATATCACTGTAACCTCTTAGTGATAGAGGGAAGTCTTGCCGATTGTCAGATGGATGCCGATATGAATGCGATGGACGTCAGAGGTTTCGGTATGAATTTGGAACCTCGGTATGATCTCCTAGGCGAATGTTGAATGTCTTGCCGACAGTGACATCGGTATGACATAAAGAATATCGGTATGATGTCTCATCAAATGGTGATAGTCTCGCCGATGAGAATGATAAGGTCGATATGACTTGAAGACTTCAGTGTAGTGTCTTGGTGAAGAGCGATAGTCTTGCCGATTGATGAACTCTTCGAAATACATTGTGATCTTCGGTGTAACCTCTTGGTGGTAGTTTGATGTCTTAGCAATAGCTTTCTGGACTCGATATGATCTCTTGCTGATAATGAAGACTCTTGGTGATGGTTGTGTGATCGGTCCTGTGGCATCAGGGAGACACGGTTAGTGTCTCACCGACATGAGACACAGGTTGAACACCTTTGACCATTGGAAGATCATCCCACGTGGTATGATTTGGACCAATTAGAGAAAGCAGGATGTGAACCGTTTGTTGAACCATTTCTGTGTGGAAGTTGGAAAACTAAAACACGAGGAAATGGAAACATCTTCGATGATAACGATGATGAGCTGGAGATTGTTGTTTGATAGTTATGATCTTGAACCGATTCATAGAGTAGAGAGAGAACAAATGTATAAACGTATGCATTGGACGTTCTGAAGTAATGTGCTGATAAGCCAAGGAGTTGAAGAGCCAAGAGCTAGAGAGAGAATGATAGAAAGAGGACCAAGTGGCTGGCCGAAAGGCCGAAGCCATGAGGTTGAGGCCATGAGGTCGAAGCAGAGAAGTTAAGCTGCTGGTATTTCTCGTGATCATGATTTCTTTGGTTGATCTCTCAGGGATAGTTTGCTACCAGTTATTTCCAGAATGAACAAGATGAATCTCTGAAGAGGCTATGAACCTGGATTTGTATTGTAACCATTTTGTTGCTGAATAATACAATGGCTCGATCTTTGGAGTGTGGAGTTTTTTATCCAAGAGGATTTTCCCCACATAAATCTTTGTGTTCTTATTTCTATCTTGTCTTTCATCTGTTTCTAGAATCTGTCATTACTTGCTGTTGAATTTATATGTGATTCTCTCAGAAAGATCAATGTGGGAATTAACTGTGTCTGTTTCCGCTTTAGGACATAGTTGTAAGTGTCTTTGAGGTAACCTAATCAAAATGAAAGTTACCGAAGGAACTACTGTTTGGAGTTTCTATGAGATGCACTCCATTAGATTTCCTTACAAGTAGTATCAAAGCCTTCTTCTGGTTGTTGGTTCTGGATATTTCTCTTGTGAATATTTCTTAGCTTGATAGGCTGGAAGAAATCTAGAGGAATGGACTGATGTATTGATCCTTTGATGAGTGGAAGCCTTGTGGTATTCTGAGACAACATGCAACTTGAAGGATGGTCAAGATGGAAAAGGGAGTTGATCATGTTGTGATCTGTGTCTCCTGGTTGGCAACAATATATCTTTGGAGTATGAGGTGGATTTTCTTTGCTCTGTGGCTATGTAGTAGTAAAGCTTTCATATTGGGCGTCTGTGTGTCAGGCTCCTGGGTGATATGGAGAAGTCTAGGTTGTTTCTCAGTCATGGAAGAGAGTGCTTATGCTAGGTGGTGTTTCCTAGTGTTGGAAGGCATGGTTTCCTGTTAACCTTGAATGCTTGAAGGCTATGGAGTTAATCATTAGATGATTTGCAAGCTTCTGAAATAGCCTTTCTCTCTTCCTCGGATGCATGTACATGGTGGTAGTTTTAGAGTTGGCCTGAAAGGGGCCTGGTTTCTCCTGAAATGCTGTCTTTCTTCTAAGGATGTTTTGTACTTGTATGGCTCTGTGGTTTTGCAGGTTTTACACGGTGAAGAAAAACTTGTGGTTATTGTGGACTTGTTGTTAAGCTATTTTCTAGACATTGGCTTTATGGGGTGGTGGTGGATGAGATAGTTGCAGTTCTGTATGCATGCTTGGTGCATGGTTTTGAGGAGGTATTACTCCTTCTCTACATGGGAGTGTTGGTAAGTTTTTTATGTCACTCAACATTCTTGTGGTAATGCTTATAGGTTTCTTGATTATGGTGCTCGTTGTGGACATGATTGGAAAATAAAATTTGGCATAATCTGGTGTTTGAGTCATGTTGTCTACATGGATATTCTCTTTGAAATCTCAGTGTTGTAGTTTCCAATGTGCTGATGGGTTTGCATGTTTGATGATTGTGATCTACGAGTTATGCGGTTGATGGATTAGCTACCCATTGGCTGTAGTGAGATAACTTGGATGTGGACTGTCTTTATCCATGAGGATTGATTCATTGTTGGTGCAGACTAGTTTGTTGGCCTTGTTGTTGGTCACTTGTGCATTGGTGTGATTGTTTTGAGATAAGGGGATGGATACTATAGAGTACCTGAATATTTGGTTATGGGAACCTGAAGCAAGTGGTCATGATCTTTGGAGAGCTCGGGTATCACGTTTCAGTGGGAGCTCTAGCAGTGACTGTGGATTCATCACATGGTGGTGAATGGTCTTCTTTGGTGTTGCAGATGTTTCTAAGGAGAGAGCTTTTAGATCTTGTTGCTACAGAAGGGTTCTTCCGCATTTGCATGGACATCATTTGAAGATGTGCAACATCTTGGAACCATGGAGGACGCTTGGAGTCATTGGCTTAGGTGTTGGTGGTGCTTGACAGGTGATGGTGGTTTTGAGTCTGTTTGCTTTATGCCATGGTATACTCTTTGTGCACTAGAGTTTTGGCATTGTGCATTGTACTTGAGACAATGGAGAAGTCACTTAAAGCATGGGATCTCCTAAGGGGATGTGTAGATCATGGTGTCATGATAAGTTCCTGATTCAGCTGATTGGAACTTTGACAGTGGTCTAGTAATTCTTTGTATTGGGTGCTTTGATTATTTGCTTGTTACTTCGTGATAGTGCAGTAATGTAGTTGAAGTTTAGCATGAGATGATTGGTTGCTAGTACTCATGGATACATGAAGAATAAGGTGAGGTTGTTTTTCTCTTATGAGAGAAGTATTGCTGCTTGTTACTCTTGTTAAAGTTTTTTCAGCAGAAAGTTCGAGAAGCCTACACCTTGGTTGAACGTGAGTTCAATAAGAGACCTTTGAGGAGATTGCTCTTGGATTAGTCATGATGACTTGCATATCTTGGAGGAGTATTCTCATTCCCACTCTTGGTCTACTTGGCAGTTTATCTGAAAGGAGATCATTCTTGACACAGCTGGCCATTAGAAGTGTATGTAGGAGGATGTTCTACAGGAAGATGATGTGCAAAATTTCTCTCTGTGGCCGTGAAGGTTTGTGGTGAGAGAAAAGTTTCTTGTAGCAGTTTGTTGTAGGTTGTGCATATCATTGTGGATATTTCCTTGGCAATACATGGTTACATTTCCTATGTGTTGTTATTGGTAGACTTGTGTTGCCCTTTGATCTTTCAGATTTGGATTACTCAGGCAGTGGGAGTCTTTGTATGTGTCTTATCTTCTTCGACTGGTTGACACTTGGAGCTTGTATTTGTTGTTAATGAGTTGGTTAATGAATTGGAAGAAGTTTACTAATGGTGATACCTATTGAGGTATGTGAGATTGGATGGTATAGCACGAGATGTGGGTGCTAGTTTCAGTCGCATGGGTTATATCAGTTGGATGGAAGCAGTTAGTCAGATTGTTGTTTTAATTGGTGTTGTTTATCTTGTTTCTGGAGAATGACTTCACTGTTGTGTTTTGATTGAAGATTTGAAGTTGATATTGCTTCTGTATAGCGTTTGAGCACAGTGAAGTGGTAGCAATATATTGTTGGTGATATCACTGGGATCTTTTGCTTGTGTTCGTTGGAATGGTGCTTATTCACCTTGGCGATGTATCTTTCTTCCACATGTGGAAGATGATAGGATTTTTGCTTGAATGGTGGACATCTTGGATGTTGGAGTAGAATTCTTGATAGAGCATGAGAGCATGTTGAGGTCTATGTGGTTTCCTGGAAGGCTATGATTGGTTGCTTTGTTGGACAGTGAGTTGCAATTGGATGCTTGGTCTTTGTTATAGAGTGTCTAATGGACTGTTATCTGTGGAATCATGTTGATCGGGTGTCTTGAGTGTTGCAGAGTTTGAACTAGTGGAGCTAGTGTGATCTTAGTTTCTGGTTGCTTTGGGGGTGCCTGTGTGATCTTCGTCAAGTGGGAGATTATTGGAATTTTTTACTCAATCTCACAGGCTGAAACCTCTGAGAAAGCATAGTCGCTGTGACATTCCTGTTGTCTAGCCAATTGGTAGTTAACCTTGTGTTTTGCTCATGTCGCTAAGACAAAGTTGATGTCTTGCCGAATGAACCTATCGCTGTGACATGGAGACTCGGTGAGATATCTTACCAATATGGAATGTCTCGGTGACATAAGGTTTGTTATCCGGTGCCTAGTGTATGTTGGGGTGACTTGAACATTCAGGATGATCTCTTGGCAACTGAGGAATGTCTCACCAATGGTATACACTCGGGCTAACTCAAGGGGTCTCGGTGAGAAGTATCGGCGACGATAGGAAGTCTTGCTGATATCGACATGACCTTCGGTCTTTCTAGCCGATGAAGAAATTGGTATGACTTGTTCCTATCGACATGATCTCTTGGCGACTGGGAGATGTCTCAGCGACAATGTTAGGGGTCATCAGTGTAACATAAGGCAATCGGTATGAAGTCTCGGAAAAAGACAAAAGTCTTGCCGACTCGGTAAGACATGTTTACTTGGTGAGAGGTCTTGGCGAACTGCGATGGTCTTGCTAAGGGTTGTGTAACTTCGGTGTAACACATGAAGGCTCAATGTAACATCTTGGCGAAAGATGAATGTCTTGCCGATTATCAGATGTCTTCGGTGTGACTCTTGGTGAACATAAGTCTTCAGGGTGAAATGTGAATATCGCTATAACCTCTTAGCGATAGAGGGAAGTCTTGCCGACTGTCAGATGGATGTTGATAGGAATGCGATGGATGTCAGAGGTTTCGGTATGACTTTGGAACCTTGGTATGATCTCCTGGAAAATGTGGAATGTCTTGCCGATAGTGACATTGGTATGACATAAAGAATATCGGTATGATGTCTCATCGAATGGCGATTGTCTTGCCAATGAGAATGCTAAGGTCGATATGACTTGAAAACTTCAGTGTAGTGTCTAGGCGAAGAGCGATAGTCTTGCCGATTGATGAACTCTTCAGAATACCTTGTGATCTTCGATGTAACCTCTTGGCGACAGTTTGATGTCTTAGTGATAGTTTTCTTGACTCGGTATGATCTCTTGCCGATAATGAAGACTCTTGGCAATGGTTGTGGGATCGGTCCTGTGGCATCCGGGAGACACGGTTAGTGTCTCACCAACATGCGACATAGGTTGAACACCTTTGACCATTGGAAGATCATCCCACGTGGTACGATTTGGACCAATCAGAGAAAGTAGGATGTGAACCGTTTGCTGAACCATTTCTGTGTGGAAGTTGGAAAACTAAAACATGAGGAAATGGAAACATCTTCAACGATAACGATGATGAGCTGGAGATTGTTGTTTGACAGTTATGATCTTGAACCGATTCATAGAGTAGAGAGAGAATGAATGTATAAACGTATGCATTGGACATTCTAAAGTAATGTGCTGATAAGCCAAGGAGCTGAAGAGCTGAGAGCTAGAGAGAGAATGATAGAAAGAGGACCGAGTGGCTGGCCGAAAGGCCGAAGCCATGAGGTTGAGGCCATGAGGTCGAAGCAGAGAAGTTAAGCTACTGGTATTTCTCGTGATCATGATTGCTTTGGTTGATCTCTCAGGGATAGTTTGCTACCAGTTGTTTCCAGAATGAACGAGATGAATCTCTGAAGAGGCTATGAGCCTAAATTTGTATTGTAACCATTCTGTTACTGAATAATACAATGGCTCGATCTTTGGAGTGTGGGGTTTTTTATCCGAGAGGATTTTCCCCACGTAAATCTTTGTGTTCTGATTTATGTCTTGTCTTTCATCTGTGTTGATTTTGTTTATAGAATCTATCATTACTTACTGTTGAATTTACATGCGATTCTCTCAGAAAGATCAATGTGGGAATTAACTGTTTCTTTTTCCGCTTTAGGACATAGTTGTAAGTGTCTTTGAGGTAACCTAATCGAAATGAAAGTTACCGAAGGAACTACTATTTGGAGTTTCTATGAGATGCACTCCATTAGATTTCCTTACAAAAGGAGACCCTACTAATCATGTCAATGCTTATACAACCTTGTGTAGTGACTTTTTCCTCGATGATAAGTTGTTAGCCAAAAATTTTCCTAGGACCTTGAAGGACACTGCATTGGAGTGGTTTTCCAATTTACCCAGTCATTCAATCCGATCGTTCAATGAACTTTTGGATGCCTTTATAAGTCATTTCCAAGTCCATATGACTCCTAAAAAGACAATGGATGATTTAATGTGATGTAGAAAAAATGATGATGAAAAAGTAACTAATTTCATTTCATGATATCATTCATTGTATGCTCAAATTGATGTCAAGATCCTTGATTCACATTTGCAGAAGATGTTTATCGAAAACTTGCACACTCACCTTTAGGATAAGTTAACTATGATGAAATTCCCTTCGTTCATGCATTTATGTACGACCCTTTGTGATTATCATAACTTGGTTTCTAGTCGCGATTCAAAGTCCACTTCTAACCGAGCTGAGAAGTCCGAGCAAAACAACCAAAACAACATGCACAAAACTTTAGAAAACTAAACAAAGGATTTTTACAGTTTAACCCACCTTCTCCCCAACCAACCCAACCTATTTAGATTCAAGTGGTAGTTGTTAAAGCAGTAGTGCCTTATACCTATGGGGACCCGAAGAGACAATTTACTCCCTTACGTGATACCATCCATAATACAATGAACCAATTGCTCCAACAAAAAATATCACTTTGCCTACCATTAAACCACTTGATACCACCAAGCCTTTACCACCCACCTTTAAACCGAATGCTTATTATTATTTTCATCACCAAAATGGACATGAAACTAGAAAATGTAAGCGTCTCAAACACTTAGTTCAAGACCTCATTGATTCTAGTCATTTTTCCATTGAGGGTGTTAATGATCAAGGTAATAAGTTTGTTGCACCCCCTAACCATAATTTACAAATCTTTACCAACCCCATGCCTAAACACAATGTTTCATTTGTCAAGGCTAGTGAACCTTCAAACCCTCAAGTCATGAACATTGATACAAATAATGAACAACATGATATAACTCCAAATGTTACCCAAGTTAATACTATGGATGAAATTGTGGGTGAAATAGACGTTATCCCTCATAAGGACCTAATCAACAAAACTCTTGATATCACTTTTTCTTCTAAAGATATACTTAAAAACCTTCTTGATGGTCCTCTTTACATAGCTAGCCAAATTTATGATAAGCCCAACAATGGGATATTAATAGATCCCTCCTGTGGTGAGAATGTGATCATAGAATATTTTTTAGTATTACATGAGTTGTATCAAGATGACTATAATAAACCAAATACATGGATTAAAATGCATACTAGTTTTGCATTCCCTACAATCGGATCAATCGTACTCCCATTACAAGTAGGAACCACAACTTTGGATGTAACATTATCTATCATTCCACAATCAGACCAATTTCATCTATGGCTGGGTCATCCTTGGCTCCGCTTAATGAAATTAGTCACGTCAGTTGTTCACAAATGTTTGAAGTTTCCACATGGTAATGAAATATTTACCATACACTGTAGTGACTTTAATCCGTTATCCTCCAAAGGTATTTTTTCCTTAGAAGTCTTCTGGCTTGAATCTATGGAGCCCATTACACCTCAAAAGGACTTCTTTTCCATTACCTATCAAAAGTTCAAAGCCAAACGAATAGCCGAATTGTCTCTTCGTAACATGTCCTCGTCCACTTCCACTCCTCCTGTCCTAGATGAAACCATGCATCATCCTGAGTCTGAAATTGAACAAAAATTACAACCTCATGAGCAACTTAGCATAGACACTTCCCTTCCATCGTTTAAATGACCAAGAGAAAATGAAACCAACCCTGTCATGCCTCCTCTCATTAAACAAGTGTATAAAGCTAAAGAGAAAGTGATTGACCCTTCTTCTTCCGTTTCTTCCATTCTTCCCCCTCTGGAAGAAACAAAACCTATGACAGATCAACCCGCTCTTACATCTCAACAACTTTAAAATAAAATGAAAGCATAGTGCTAGGGAGCATAGGCATCATCGTCGTCTCCTTGCTTGTCAATCTCGAATGGAAGAAATCAAAGAAAACCAACCTTCGCCTTTGACAGAAGAAATAGATGACCACCCTCTTTCTCTTGACCCACCACAAGATAACACAGTCCAACCCTCACAACAAAATGAATCGATCCAACAACCACAACTTTTGATACATCCTTCCATAGAAATAACC
Organism: Sequoia sempervirens; assembly: GCA_007258455.2. NCBI lineage: Eukaryota > Viridiplantae > Streptophyta > Pinopsida > Cupressales > Cupressaceae > Sequoia > Sequoia sempervirens. The sequence continues at coordinate 26,959 of VDFB02351695.1, forward strand.
CTTCGTCCTCCTATCGTAATCAACCTTGATGATGATGATGATGAGGAGATAACAAAAATAGATGAAGAAGTGCATAACAATATAAACTCTTCATTTTCATCTACCATGAGCTTAAATGATAAACCTTCTCCACCAAATGAAGAACCTAGCACATCTCCTAGTTTGGCACTTGCAATTCTTCCTTTGGATAGTCAATCACCCTCACAATACACTGAACATGATTGGGAGGCAGATGACTTGTTAGATGGTTGAATTGCATTTTCCTTACTAGCCTTTTTGCATTTATTTTCCTTTCTCTTTTTCTTTGGGTTTTATTTTATGTGCGTATCGTGTTCCCCCATATCATGTGTTTCATGTTCTCTCTCTTTGTACACTTTTTCTATTCATACCTTTATTCTTCTCTATGTCATTCATTTCCTTTTTTAATTTTGTTTTGTGTTTTCCTTTTGGGTATGATGCAAAGCATTGAGATGCCCCATGTCTCTTCCATGTTGACCCAAAAGGTCCTTTCTTTTTCATTTTTATTTTGTGTTTCCCTTTTAGGGATGACACAAAGCATTGAGATACCCTATGTCTCTTCCATGTTGACCCAAAAGGTCCTTTCTTTTTTGTTTTTGTTTTTTGTTTTCCTTTTGGGGATGAAACAAAGCATTGAGACACCCTATGTCTCTTCCATGTTGACCCAATCGGTCCCTTTCCCTTTTTACCTTGTCTTTTTCTTTTGTTTTCCTTTTGGGGATGACACAAGGTATTGAGACCAAAATGTCTCGTTCATGTTGACCCAAAAGATTTTCCTTTTCTTTTTCCTTTCATTTTCTTCTCACTTATGTTTTCCTTTTGGGGATGATGCAAAGCATTGAGACTACAATGTCTCTTCCATGTTGACCCAAAAAAAACTTTGTTTTTCCTTTTGTTTTCGCTCTCTTTGTGTCATTCTTCCAGTTCTATGTGTTTTGGGGAATGGTGACAATTCTGAGCTCTTTCATAAAAACATTACCACAACGAACATACTAACCCCAAATCCATAGATCCCTTATGTGTTTGGTGTATTTCTCTTTGGGGGAAACCTCCTTTCTTTTGTTTTCATTTTTGTGTACATGAAGCAGCCTAACTTAGAAACATATGACTTGGCATTTGGGGGCTTTCCAAGTTGGCTCTCATGTCTTGTTTTTCCTTTTTGTATTCTTCCCTTTGCTACTTTAAAGTAATTTCTCACAGAACGATGTGTAGCAATTCCTTTAAAGTGGGGGACATACATTGGCATCATTTCATTTTCATTCTTAGTGTAGCCTTGTCACTTCATATGACGTGTTTGTCACTTTGTGGATGAAATTGGGTTTGATGTCCTTCATAAGTGTGATATATCTCAGCATATTACATTCTTCTTGGTGGCCTAATGTGATGCACTACATCCCCTAAGTTGTGAAAATTTTATTCTTTGATTGGTCCTCTCTTGGAGACATTAGACACAATGTTCCCTAGGTGACAGAGCTTGCATGAACTTAACAAGAATCCTTTGAACATATTTTACATTTTACATTTTTGAATTTTTTCCACCTTGCATAATGCAACTTGCATACCTGTGGTACCGTGCTCTTTTTTCATGAGTTATAAGCATACAAAGCTTTGCTTGTCTCATGAAGCATGAACCGACATTTTCTTTTTGGTGCCTTGTTAAAGTTATTAGGAGGTATAACTTTGATATGGTTGAGCGGGAAGCCCATTCAGTGACATGACTTTTCCCATAGCCACCTATGTGTTTGTGAGTGCATACCAACTAACGTATGTACTTCACCCTTTTGGGTTTTCTCACCTGGTGGACCGCCATGAGTTCTGTCGCCCCAGAGTGAGTATGCATTCTCTTTTTCAAACAAATAGCCTAGATCTAATACACAACTAGTTGGGCAAACAATCAAAGCTCAATTCGATTTCCCTTTCACATGTGTGTTCCTTTGTTCTTATGTCTAGTTTGCCATGGGATCTTCATCCTCGGGGCTTGATCATCCCTCTTGATCATTATCATTCCATCTTGCTAACATAAGTGTATTGGGACCTCTCTCTCGATATGCATGGCTACTTTAGCATGAGTTTAAAACAAGTTCATCCTCCCACTAAAGTGGGAACTAAATGTACTTTTGAAAAATGGCCCCTTGTCATTTTCATGGTCTTTTAGGCCTTTCTTCATGATGTTGGTCCATTTTTCTTTGATTTAATGTTGCAATGTGGCTTGAACATTCAATTAGGTCCTTAAAATTCAAATTAATGGAATCTTGTGAAGGTGTTGTGAAGTGTTGTAAAACATTTCTACACTTTTCTAGACTCTATTCATTACAATTCCCTAAAAATCACCTTTTCATCACTTATCAAGTCCTATTTTGAAGTGTTGTAAAGTTTTGTAACAAGACTTCACGCTTTTCTAGGCTCAATTTCACTATTTACACCTTTCTTATGCTTTATTTGACCCATTTATGTCCTTATAAGGCTTAATTAAGTGTGTTTTTGAATTTAAACCCGACAAACAACATTAAATCCAAAATAATTCCTGACACCCACTTTCAAGTCCAAGGTGCGACCCATTCGCCATGGGTGGCTAATGAGTCCCTCTTGGCTCAAAATTCAACATATTTCAAATTTTCTTTCAGATTTTTATTTAAAATCGCCTTATGTTGGCCTATGATGAGGTATCTTTGGGTTACTAAGGCACAAGTGTGTATAAATAAGTGTTTTTCTTCTCATTTTAATTCCCATTCATCAAGTTCACTTATTCACTCATTCATTCAAGCATTCAAGCACTTTGCATCATTCAATCAAGCATCAATCAAATATTGTGGAGCAACCATTGATATATCTTGAGATTTTCTTCAATAAGGGTTTGACTTGTGTATGTAGATTTGACAAGCTATTAGGTATTGAAAAGTGGACAAGAAGTCAACAAAGTGTTTCAAGTCAAATACAACCTATTTCAAGCTTGGAGAAGAGATTTGACTCTGTCAACATGACAAGTAGACAACCTCATATTTGGTGCTACAGGATTGGTCCCTGATTTCACAAAATTTTGGGAGTGGACTGATTCACCATCAGTGGTGAATGAGTCCCACCTTAAGGCTAAAAAAACTAGATTTTGTCAGATTTCGGATCCCAACACTCAGAAATCTATTCTTAGAAGTTTTCATTAGAAGCAAGACTTATTCGCTATCAGTGGCAAATGAGTCCCACTGGTGATTTTTCAGTGATGTATGCCAGCATTCAGGACACTCCAAATTCTTCATTCTCTGCCTAAGTGCACTCTAATTCAACCTTCTTCTCTTCTGTTTTGAATTTGTTCATACTTTAGTTCATGTTTGCATATCACATTGTGTTTTCAAACATTGTGTTATTCTTAGGTTTTGCATTCATAGTCAGTCAAATAGTTCATTTAATTGCACTTAGATCATTCCAATTATTCTAAATAACATCATACATTTCCTAATTTGAGTGAACCACCTAGACTTTTGAGTGGGGTTTATCTTTCTCCTTTTAGGTGAAACATCCTGAAAGTGCAAGAGTAGTCCATAAATCCTACCCAAAAATCTATGGTTCAAGAACATGAACGTGCATTAATTAATTTATAAAATTAATTAATTCAAAAAATTTAATCAATTTTGAAAATTAATCAAATATCCAAAATATTTCAATTAAATACGAATAAAATTTTAAATTTTATTATTGGAATAACAAATCAAATCCCCTTATGAGTACACAAAATAGCATTAAAATGACATTTTTTGAGGATTTAGAACTCCAAAACTATTTGCTCCAATCTTTTGGAAGTACAACTTTCAGTTCATTTCCAATTCGAATATCACAATACTCCCACAACACCAGTTTTTCCAACCTTGCAATGATACAAGATGATAAATTAAAAAAAAAAATATCCCTTTCCCGTGAAGACTTCCCATTCACTCAAATTAGCTTAGGGCCTCCAAAAAGAGCACTTCCAATCAAAATAATTCCTCCCAATTGCAAATTTCATCAAATTAAGAACACATCACTGTTAATTTCTTAGATGACATGTCAAGGAAATTCAAGATATCCACCTAAACCCTTACAAACAAATACAATATGACACATGAGCAATTCACAAACATCTTTGAACTGTGTCAAAAGTCTCAACAATTCTAACACCACTACTGGCCGCAAAGATCAACCCAAGAAATCTGCAATTTAAGTCAAAATTTCCTCCCTTGAATGTGAACCATGAAAATATATCCACTTCCTTATGCCAAAAGCCTCTCAGCAATAATGGTTGATAGTTCATTGTTGAACTTTGATTATTGATAGAAAGTGAATTCCGAAGCAATAACCTGAAGGCCAAAGATAAAATCTATGTGAGAGTTGCCCTCATGTGTCATTGAGAAATCCTTACTTGATCTTTCTTGTAAATATTGCATTTCATGAGAAAATATCCCTGGAGTCATTCAGTCAAACAGTTCACATGCCATGTCGATGTTTCCATATTTTGCATGCGTTTCCTTCTATGAGATGACAACTCTTTGAGACTTTCCATTGAATAGCTTGCGGCCTGTGTATGCTTCCATGTTTTTCCTATATTTTATTTAAATGCTTCTGATGGATGTCCACGTCCTGTTACAAAGCTCCTCTTTCTCTGCAAAATCTGCGGGCATTGCTTTGAATGAGATGACAATCTCTTTCAAGCATTATGTCAAACAGTTCACATGCCTTGCCTGTACTTTGTAACTACCAATTGCATTTGTTTAAAAAGTTTCTAGAAGGCTTTTCAACATGTTCATGTTTTGTTGAGGAGATAAAATTTTGAAGCTTTGAAAAACTTTTAATAGATACACTGTGCATACCCTGCAATCAATGGCATTCTATGAAATCGCCTTTTCTTTTCACAACACTTCATCAAACAATTTGATGTTTCCATTCTGTCGCCTTTTGCATCCATAAACCTTGTTTCTTCGAGGCATTTCCCCAATCACTTCATGCCCTCCAATCTATGCACAGACAGTGAGGACGGTGGTGAAAAGGTTGTGGAACTCAACTTTACACTACAAATTATCTTTGCTTGAAAATTTTGAGATCTTTGCAATAGATCTATTTTGTGCATCTACTGCAATCATAGCATTCTTGAGACTACATTCCTTTGATGCATTTTTTCGAACAATTCATGTGCCTCTGTCCATATTCGCATCTCCTCCTTGGCCGCGGACTATGAGAATGTTGGTGAGAAGGTCGTGGGTTTGTTTTTTAAGCTACCAATTGCATTTGTCATAAAGTTTCAAAATCCTCCTTGATAAATCGATGCCATAAGACCCAATCCTCATTTTTCATAGGCATTTTGTTACTTAGGTAATAATCGCTACCCATACAAAGAGGGCACTCCAATATTGTTGAAATCTCTTCCACAAAACAATTTGTTAGTACCATGCAATCATAATATCTACTCAACCACATTCTTTACCGCGAGCTCCTCCTCTTTGTCATTGTTGGATATCATGAGATCACGTTTGCATGTATGTTTACCAGGGCAGTCATCATACAACTTAGTTTGTGCATAAACTGCAAACATGGCATGTTGTGAAATTGCAGGTCATTGAGATGTCCCTTTCGTACCTTCAGACTTTGGCATACGCAGAGAATGTTGACCAAGGGTATGGCTTATGGCTTTCAAACCAGCTTATACTGCTTGCGTGAGAGTTTCTAAAGGCCTTTCACCAAACCCACTTTGTGCACAACCTGACGTCATAGCCATCATGAAACAACATCTCATTGAGGCATTCTTTCAAACAATGTGCATTCTCCCCAAATAGTTTGCGCGCCTATCCTGTGCATTGCATTCCAAGAGATAACATCTCTTTGAGGATTTCTTTCATAAATTAGCTCACTTGCTTTGTCGATATTTCACCATTTAGATGCATGTTTACCAGGACAGTTTGCAAATACAATATTCGATAAGATCCCTCTTGTACCTTTTATGCTTTGATGAACCTCACAAAACTCAGTTTCAAAGCTCTCAATTTAGCAGAGGCCAAGAGGATGTGACAAAATGAAATTGTAACGGGACTTAATGGATGTCGATACCCTATCACATGACTTTCTTCCCTGGGCGCATGAAAGTTTTAATCACAGGCTGCAAAATTTAGCTTTTCATCTACAAATTGCATTTGCTTGAAAGTTTCTAAAGCTTTTTCATCAGATCCATTTCAATTTTGTGCATCCCCAATCAATGGTGTATTCAATGGTGTTTGGTGCAGAAATTTGTAGACTTTGAGGGATTGTGTCGAACAATTCACAGCCTAGCGTATGCTTCCATTCTTCATGCCATGCGGGAGCGGAACCATGCACAGAGCGGGAGTGGAACGAGTTCAGTGTGGGAGTGGAACGAGTTTAGGATGTGAACATTTCCCTTTTGTGTCCATTTCAGGGTTCTCCTCGGGTCTGCAATCCGATGATGCTTCGAGGGTGGGATTATTTCGAAACATGAATATTTTGATGGGTTCGGTTAAAAATTCCTTCCGGTTCCAAAAACTGAAGGAACTTTTATTTTTAAATTAAAGTTTTTTAACTTTAATTTTTTTTGAATTTATTTTATTTTTATGTTTTTTTTAAAAATATATATATATTTTGTATTTATGACTTTAAAAGTTTTTAAAATCCTTTTAAATAAAAATATTTATTTATCAAAATTTGTAAAACTTTCTTTATTCTAAATCTTTTAAAATAAAAGATTTTAGTTATATTAAAAGTTTATTTATTTATTTATTATTATTATTTTAAATTTAAAAGATTAATTTTTTATATTTTATAATTTTTAAATTTTAATCTTTTAAAATTTATTTATTTTATTTGTATTTTCCTATTTTTGTATTTTGTAATTTTTTAATTTTTAATTTTGTATTTTCTATTTTTTTTTTGTATTTTTTGTATTTTCTAATTTTATTATATTTTTGAATTTCACAATTAAACCTTTTTGAATAAAAATATTTATTTATTCTAAAGAACAAGCGATGCAAAAAAACCAAACCACTGACCATGAGAAACGAAGGAGACCAAACAACAACGAGAAAATGGACAAATGGAACGACGAGGTGAGGATGAAGATGAACAAACAAGACGAGGATCGAGATCGGAACCAAACAAGGAACATGAACCCGAAAAACACCCGAAGGCAAAGTGAGGAACCGAGATCAGGACAGAACCTGGAACAGGAACATTGGAAAGGTTTCTTGTTTTGGTTCTAGTCTGTTACTCAAACCCAAACCAAACAACGAAACAAAAGAAAACAAGGGGGTCCTTGACTTTTCCAAGAAAAAGTTTGGGCATGTATGCAGGGCATAACACTTCCTCTTTCTTGTAATAGGAAGTCAAGTCATCTTAGTAGATAGCCATAAATACATCAAAAAAATTAGAAAAGGCTACATCCATTGCCCTCTAAAAAGTGGCACCTGCATTTTTTAAACCAAATGGCATCGTCACATATACATAAGTGCCCCATGGAGTAGTGAATGCAATCTTATACTACTAAGACTCCATTACCTTCACTTGGTTATAACCTGAAAAAGCATCCATCATTGACATCAACTCATAGCTAGTTACCTTTTGTAACATGGCTTCCATGTTTGGAAAAGGATATTTTTTCTTTAATGAGGATATATTCAGATTCCTGATATCAACACACAACCTTAGATTACCATTATTTTTTCTTACTGGCACCAGATTGGATACCGACGAGGAATATATGATGGGCTTTATGATGCAAACATCTCTTAACTTTACCAACTCCTCTTGCATCTTGGGAGCCAAAGTAGGATTAATTGGTCTTTTCTTTTTGCTGAAAGGCTTAGCATTCTCCTTTAGAGGAATTTCATGTTGAAATAACTCCTCTCTATATGCTTTTAGGTCATCGTATGACCAAGCAAGTCTATATTTTCTCAGTAAGGAAATTAAGATTTCCTTAATCTTAGGCTTCATTTTCTTTCCTACATACACTTTCTCAGGGGCATTTTGAGTCCCAAAATTTACTTCCTCTAGGTCCTCTAGATGAGTAGTAGTTATCTTAATCTTGCTTTTATCTTGACTATCAAAGACCCTTTCAAGTGCTACAAGGCCTTTAGGGATTTTATTTGTCTTTAACTGGATGACCTCCTTCCCAAATACTGTGTCCTTACCATCTTCATTTTTAACAAATCCACCGAATTCAATCTCCTAAACTTCATATTTATCAACACATTTCAAAAATTGAAGAATATCCTCATCATCATTGAAGATCTGCCAACTATGCAAATTGTCAGGAATTGAAGGCCTTGACTATACCTCAACCTTAGAGATACCTATAAAATTTATTTCATTTGGTCTCAATGCAATATTATCAAGTATGCAAGCTATTTTGTTCTATCCTCTTTCCATCCAGTCAATTCGAAAAGCATCAAACTGCTCAATGGAATCCTAGAAAACATTTACATGTACTAAATCATTTTGTTGTTCTTGCGAGCATATTTGACCCTTGGGATATCACAAGCTTAGAATCACCAATTACCATTTACTTTTTTATTTTGTGCTTCTTAGCCAATCTCAATCCTAGTAATAATGATTCATATTCTCTCACATTATTCACGTAGACAAAAGATAAAGTGAAAGAGAATTTGTATGTACTGCCATTAGGTGACACCAATAATATCCCTCCACCAAACGCTTCCTTGGAACTTGCACCATCAAAGTACATTTTCCAAAATCCATCCTTATCAGATAATCTTAAAACCTTATTTTCTATAGGTGTAGGGTACCTATCAACTTCTCTTGGTTCTTCTTCCACCTTGAAATCACTAATATCAGTTTGTATGAAAATAATTGTGTAATCCTTAGGAGCATACTCCAACATATGTGGTACCTTTGGTTTTCACACCACTTGAATGTCCTTTCCATCAATGGGAAATGTGGCATAAGACATTGAACCAACAATTTTTGTTCTATGTACTTCTCTTGCACTCTTAGGGTTTTTCACCTAAGAGAAGAGATATAGACCCCAAAAGATGTGGTGGTTCACTCAAACTAAGGTATGTATGATGTAATTATGAATAAATGCAATGATATAGATGCAACTAATTGATAAAATTGTTTGATTATGAGTGCAAAAATAATGAAATATGCAATGTTTGAAAACATAGTGTGATATGTAGAAATGCTCTAGAAACATAAACAAATGCAAACATGACTGAATGAGATTGAACAAAGTGCACCTGGAGATGAAAAGTTGATGCTGGAAGATTCTAGAATCTAGAAAAAATCACTATTGATGACCAGTGGGACTCATTCGCCACTAATGGTGAATCAATCTTGCTTTTGGTAAAATGACTTGAAACTGATTTTCGGCTATCAAGAACTGAATTCTGATAAGGAATAAAAAGGGAATATTTAGATGAATTATAATAATAAGAGTCTAGAAAAATGTAGAAATATGTTACAACACTTCACAACACCTTCACAAGACATCATAATTTGAATATTCACAACCTAATGTGATTATTTAAGTTACATTGCAACATTAAATCTAAGCAAAATAAGCCAAGCATCATAGGAAAAATACCTAAATGACCATTAAAATTTCAAAGATCCATTTTTCTATGGTACAAACATGTCACATTTCATACTGCCTCCCATAGATGCACTCCATTTATGAGATAACAAAATTCCATAATTAGGTGGGATATCCACTACCACCACACTCATTTTGAATTCTTTGTCTCGATAAGCTACTAATCTATAAGAAAGTTCATTTATCACACCAATAATGGGGAATTCTCTTAAATCCATGTCATAGTACTTACCATGATTGATATCAAATTTCAGTCCCAATGCCTCCATAATTTTGGTTGGCATGATATTATTGGATGCTTCAGAATTAGTAATACAATTTTTTAGAAAATTTCCCTCAATAATCAATGTGAGGAAGAATGGATCAATCTTCCCAGGACAAGTAGTCACTAAATTTCCTAGGAAGATATGGGGAATCTCAGTGATGACTCCCTCAAATTCCTTTCCTTTATTATCCTTATCACTCACATCGAGTGGAATGGAAACCACTAAATTGTTACAGGCTATAGTAGCATCATTGATAAGGGCTACTACCTTTTGCTTATGTTCATCTATTCTTATCATTTCAAGAAAAGGCACAAATACTTTTACTTGGCTAAGTAATTGAAACATATCAACAGGAGTATACTTGGGTAATTCAATTGGGAGCATACCTTGTTCATTGTTTCTCTCCTTCTATTGATTTTTGGTTACCTCAGCTCTATGCTTGGTATCCCTCCTTGTAACTTTAGGATTTGGCTTTTGTTTCTTTATCTTAACAATAGGGGATTTGGATTCTGCATTAGCCTTTGGCTTATCTACTTTCTTAGCCCAAATTTTATCTCCCATGACTTCTTTATCTTTGAATGCTTCTATTTTTCCATCAGTCTTGTGTTCTTTTCTTTTCGGATTTTTTTCCTTAATGAAAATACCAATCGGACTACCTTGTTCACCATCAACTATTCTATTCCTTAGATGATATGAACTTCTAGCTTGGGCAACCAAGGCCACATTATATCTTGCAATCTCTTCATCTAAGGGCCTTCTCAGGGACACACCATCTTCAAATGCTTCCAAATTATATACCTCAGTATCACTATCAACATCCTCATCATAGAGAACCTGCTAATGATATGTATTAGCAATTTTCATTTGATCATCTATGTCCATTTCATGGGACTCCATATCAATCGAGCATTCACTGTCAGCAAAATCAAAATCACCCATAACAATGACTATATCAATATCCTCCTCATTTGGCTGATCACAGTCTTTAGGCATATCCTCTTCCACCTCAACCATTTGTGCAACTGTGCATTGCTAAGGAGAATGTGGCATTTGGAAAACCATGCACTAAGGGGTGTATTCAACAAAATTTCTTGAACTCTTCTGTAGAGGATTTGGAGGTACCTTATTCTACAAATTTCTTTGATTATTAGGAACAAGTCCCATTATACCAATTGGTATTATATGGGTGACCCTACAACTAAGGAGGTATTTCATTCCTTTGATAATTTTTTCGTTGAGCCTTTTCTTGTTTTACAATTTTCCCATTTACAGTTTTCATAAAATTATCAATCTTATCCTCAAGAGTGCCCCCTTTAGCACCCAAATTTTTATCCTCCTTTTTTGGATTTCTAAAGAGTTTTACATCATCTCTTATTCCAACTTACCCATTTCTCTACTGATATTCTCAATATGTTATGCCATCTTGTAAGCTTCCCTCAATGTCTAAGGATTCTTATCTAGCAGGTGGTAACTCATTTTTGTATAAAAAACATTGCATTAATTTACCAAGCACACATTGTCATTCAATTGTAGACGAGGAGGCAACCTCTTCCTAGCCTTTGGGAACCTTGTATTAAACTCAACCATGGATTCTTTAGGATCTTTAGCAATGTTATTAAATTGATTCAACAAAAATATTGAATCAGTCTTGTCCATGTATTTCTCTCTAAATATCCTTTTGAATTCCTCCCAAGAGCCAATCCTCTCGGTAGGAAAACTCCTACACCACTCTTGAGTATCTTCAATGAGAGACTGCATAAACAAATTCATCATGACATCCTCTACTTCTACCTAAAAAATCATCCATTACATTTGCAAATTCTTTGAGATGGTCTTCACCACTCAAGGCATTATTACCAGAGAATCTGACTAGAGCAGGTCTGAAATGTTCAAGGAAAGGGTTAGGGTAACCAGGTATTCTGGTGAAACACAACTATTGGTATCTATCTACATGGAATGGTCTTCTAATGTTTTTGTCCCTATGATCATTTCTAGACTCATCATCCTTTTGGTTCTCAGATCGATTACTATCCTTTCCTTTTCCCTCTCTATCATTACCACCACCTTTCTCTCTTCCCTCATCATCTTCAGAATAGGAATTCTTGTTCTTATTATACATCCACCTCCACCACCTTGATCTCCACCACCACCTCCACTAGGAGTATGTCCTTCAAAATTCTTCTTTTGTGACTCACTATTGTTATGTCAATAGCTCGAAGCTTTTGGAGTTGGTATGGAAATTTTAAGGAAAGAAATCTTCCTAGCTATTTCCGCATTAGTAGCTTCTATTTCAACTTTTCTGAATTCTTCTTGCAATTTGTCATTTATCAACTACAATTTCAAGAGCTCAGGATCTCAGGGTGCAGTGAATGGAGTTGGATCAATCTTATCATTACTGATGGGGGTTTTAGTAGATGAAGTATAGGTACTTGTATTGGTGTTGGTATTGGAGGTATTGTAAATAGTCTTCTTTTTCTAATCAATGGGCTTCTTCCCATGATCTAAAAATGATGTTTTCTTAGCAGTGGCAGAAGGATCTAAATATTTGGTAGTTAAAACAAATGTGGTACAGGTACTAGCACTAGAGGTCTCCATATGAACTATCTCTTTAGGAATTTCATGGGTAATTTTAGCAGTAAACTTAGAGACATTTTCTTCAAAGGCCTTCTGCCTAGTAGCATCTTCTCTCATCTTCTCTATTTTTTGTTTCTAAGAATCTCTCTCAAGTTTCTTAGCTCTAATCCTATCTTCCTTCTCCTTCAACCCCTTCTATCTATTCTCCTCTTCTTGCTTAAGCATAAGTTCTTCCTCTTCTAAGGCTCGCATGTCTTTGTTTGTCTTCCTCATTTTCTAAGACATCTCCAAGCTTAGTTGGTGTAGGAGTATAGTATGTCTAATCAATTAGGTCTTCCTCAAGGGAAATGTGTACTTATACATTAGGAGACTCACCCCTTGGCTTGAAATTCTTTCCATTAAAAACATACCCGACTCAAGGGGTTAAATGTTATGAGAACTTATTTTTATTCCAAAACTCCCACCTACCTCCTCTCTTGAAATTTCAGTCTCATTATCAAACACTTGCTCAACAAGAAAAATTCCTTGATCTATGTTAGACACTTCAACTTCATGTGCCTCAAGTCCTAGATATTTGCACTACTTACTTCAAAATTAAAATTAGGAGATGCATCGGTAGGGGATTCAATAGACTTACTTGATTCAGAGCTTTTCTTAACCTAGGCGGGTTGCTTGTCTTTTGTAGGTTCATATTCCACCTTTTGCTCAAGATGCTTCTTTTTATAACTTATGGTCTTCTTCATGGTGTCAAATATGTCCAAATCCTATGCTTGGAGTGTGAGAATAATGAGACACTACACAAAACAACTACAGTAATACTCATGTGAAAGTTTGTGAATAAAAAAGTGATTAGCTGACGAATCAACCCAAACACTTAATTATGAATACTTTTCATGAACCAATGCCTTATCCCAAACAAAAAGTCAATCTCAACCTATGCAACTAGACAACAACTCAACAATAGCAACATACAATCTCAAGAAACACTACATTACAACACTCCCATATTACATTCATGATCATCACTACTTACAAATATCCTAGCACCTAATTCTTATGAGTTAACAATCTCATCCAAGCATTTACATTAATTCATTGAACTAATAAGCATGAATGAAATTAAACATCTGTTGAGAAACAATAGAGACAAACAAAAAAATCCTTGATTACTTTCATTCATAACTCATAAAACGAGTACAAAGGAGAGACAATAACCATGAAATTGGTATCACTCTGTATTGTATTTGCTAGATATTGTTATCAAAATTACATACATAATAATAGACTTTGAACTTAAGACAAAACTCAAAACATGCTTGATATTCCTCTTACAATTCATAGTGTTGATTGCAAAACAATGAACCCCTACTTTCTTGCCATGAATTCCTTCTTATAGAGATGAAGGAGAAAACAAGCCTCAGGCTAGAAAGTACACATTTCATTACCTTATTAGAACGCTATAATCAAATATTCCCTTCTTTTTTATTCTTCATTCCCAAGAGGTGGCAAACATGTATGTGAAAATAAAAGCAGTTTTCATTCCTTGTTTGAGATCCGGTCCCATTTTCGAAAAGGTATCTTCAAACAGTTACCTCAAAGTTTGTTCCCACATACACCAAGTGGAGAAGAAAGAGAACACGAAAGAAACAAAGAGAAAGGACAAAGAATATGTCCATGTCTACAGACCAGTTATCAATTCAATTTGAAGAAAACACACTATATATTCCATACTTTAGCAAAAGCCTAATCTGTACTAAATCTAGGCTATGTAGTGCATTTTCATCCATCCATTATTTATCATGATTGCAGACTTCAAAATCAAAATTTCAAATCACCACCCCACCATTTCTTATTAATCCACTTACCCCTCCAAGTATCTGCCTCTCCATGCTAGAAATTCCTCTTCAGTAGGCCAGTTTAAATTCATGACCTCATCTACACTTTCTCTATAAGGCACATACTTGGTGATAATTTGGTTAACCTCCTTTCCAAATTCCAGCATGACAATCTCTGCATGAGCCAACATATCCATATTTCTCTTCAATGTGCCCATATCATATTTTTGACAAATTGAAACTACTCAATCTAAAATAACTTTATTGGTTTCATCTTTCCATTCCTATAGGGTTTTTATGCTACCATCATCCCTTAGAATGGATGGAAGGAAGGATACCATGATGTGATTCATGAAAGGATTTCACCAGCTCTCTTATTTTGTTCTCCAAAGGTTCAAAATTTCCCTTGTACCCCTCAATCTTACCTACAAGAGTAACAATGGGCTTAAAATTTTAAGGTTGGTAGGCATCATGCCTAGCTCCAATTGACACCATTATCAATTCCCTCATCCTATGGATCCATATTTCCATAAGTGGAATAGCTCTTTCCCTATCATTGTCAAATTTTTTTATAGTGGCCACCATGGATGAATAGCTATAGTGAATGCTATTTAATATGTTATTCACTCTTTTGTTCAAATGATCTAATACTGTAGTGACAATCTCCATGTTGCTATTAAAAACATCCCTATCATGATTATCACATTTATCTTTATATTTAGTTAGTTGCTTGAGCAACTCTTCCCTACAATATCTTCTTCAGCCTATGGCCTTTCTGGTGTAGTAGGCTCCATTATTGAAATAGGCACACTTTCCATGTTGTATGTCACAATTTCCCATGAGGAACTCAATAAAGTGGTAAATTCAAGGGGTGTAGTTTCTTGTGAAGTGGTAGGGGAGTCAATATCAATTTTCTTATGCTTTCATGGTTGCAAACTTTGAAACTTATCCTCTAGTAATGCTACCTTTGTCTATAACTGCATATTGTATTGTTCAACCTTTCCATATCTAACCAAAAAATAATTGTGTTATGTCCTAAGCTTCTCCTTTTCTATAGTTATAGATTCTATAGTGCCCCATGTGAATTGTGCAACATCTACTAACATGTTTGCTACCTCTAGAGCTGGTGTTTCTAACACCCTCTTTATTATTAGGCCTCCACTATAGTTAGGTGCAGCCTCAGCAATGTTAGGCTTCTTGGTACTTGGGGATAAAGAATAGATTACTAATGCATCCCATTGTTCACTGAAGGAAGACCCTTGTAATGCAATTGTATCCTCTTCCTCTGAATTGTAGAGTGGCCTATCATATATCTTTATTATATAAAAGGCTATGGCATAAGCTAAATACCATTCTGGATGTAATAAAATACCACTATTTCTCGCTAATTGTCATACTTCCTTTTTAGTCATCCTTTGGAACCTAGCTCTCATCTCATTCAAAACTAGTGTTTAGATAGCATCATCAGGTAATTCTAGATGAAGGTTTTTTTCTATGGAAAGGATTTTGATATATTCATCTCTTTTAGCCCTGTATATGCAAATTCCTTAAAATCTTGAGGCTTTACAAATGAGTCATCATCCAAAAACTTTGTGCATTCTTCCACCCACATATCATCTTTTCCATTGAGCCCAATGAGATCAACTTTACTCAACCTCATACCTAATTGTTGTGTTGCCCTCATTACTGGTGCAATGGGAATTCCTTCTTGCATTTCCTACTCTAATACCCAAATGTCATCATCAGAGTCTTCATCAGCATAGTCCACCAAACCAGTTACTTCAACCTTTTGCTTCTTCAACGATGGCTCTTTTGGTGGTGATGTACTAAGTGGTGGGGCATCAAGATCCATGATTTTAGTCTTTGTTGGCCTTGGAGGAGATGGTGGTGGTACTTATGGCACATGAGGAGGCTTGTGCTCCTCATGTTGAGAGGGAGTAGGAGTTGCATCATTTTTCTTTTCCTTACTCTTTCTCCTTACAAAGAACTTTATTCTTGGTTCTTCAAGTGCTCAAGAGGTAGATTTATCTTCCATATTAGGTACTTCTTCCCCACCCTATTCTTCTTCAATGGGGGATTTCTCCTTATCCTTACTTATGAACCCTTTAGTTTCAAAGTGGCCCACTATTGTCTCAAAAATTTGGGATACATGTTCCACCTTTTGCATTACATTTTCAATCTTTGGGAGAACCCTGAAGTCAGGTTCCTCTTTCTTTATCTTTCTTTGTGTATTATTGAAGGAAATCCACCTTGCTTTTATTTTTTCTTGTTCCAAAAGGTTAAAATCATTTCTTATCACATCCTCTGGATATTGGAAAATGTGCACAAATTTGTAATTCTTATTCCTTTCCTTCAACTAGGCCATGAAAACTTTGGGATCATATATGACCCTCTCCACTAATCTTTTCATCTGGTAGGATTTGAGTATATCAAGTATTTTATTCCAACCTCCTTTTGTCATCACAAAATCAGTAAAGCATGTATACAAAGGAAAGAGTGTTCCTTTTTCTTGATTTAAATAATGTTCATTTTCCACACTTCCCAATTGCCACATCACCTCAAGGAAACCAATTCTCTCTGGCACAAATCTTGGTAGTAGGTGAGGTGCAACCATGGAACCTACACTCTTAAAACAGTGTAATCAAGATATGGGATGACATCTCCCCAATTGTGATCAACTCCCAACTCAAGCCTTCTCTCCTTTGGTCTCAAGAAGTCATGCAGGGCTATGAGAATTCTAGGTATATTCACAACCAAGGCCCTGTTCAATTCTAAAGAAAACAAGTTTTGAAATGTCACATAACCATATGTCCTATCATCCTCATCTAAAATAGTAGTCCAACACTACATGGGAAAATCCAAGTTACCCTCCTTCCTATCCAAAGTCATATTTTTCCCAAAGTAAGGTACACCTTTGAACAAAAGCATATGCATCAACAATGAGTACCAACTAAACCTTACTCCATCTGCACCTTTCTTTAACCTTATCAAGCCCTTGTGAATCTTTTCTTCAAGAAACCCACATTATCATAAACTATGCAATATTGGGGGTGCTGATATAGGCTACCATATACATCCATACCATAGGAATTCCTATGATAGGATCATAACCAATTATCTAGAAAATGAAATAAAAGTTTTTTTGGAAATAGGGAACAAAATAACTAACAGGGAAAGGCTCCTTATACTGTTTCCCTATTGTATTCCTTCGACCTACAATTTTTGCTAGAAATCTTGGCAGAATGTGAACTCTGAATGCAATATTAGTCTTGTCATATTCCTCCTTAAGAGTTTTTTCATTAATCTTAGGCATTTCATCACTCCACCTAGTGAGTTTGAAAACACGAGAAAATTTCTCCTTAGTAATTTTGACCATTTCCTTCCCATCATATTTTCTTATAGTTCTTGTAACTGGGTCATAATTGGTGGCCACTACTTTGAGTAGATCAACATCCATGTAGACATTGGGTACAATAAACTTCCCCAAGTCAAAATTACAAGGGTTACCTACTAGAATACCCAAGTTTCTATTCTTGAACCAACTATAGAACAATTTCCACCCAGTATAAGGTAATTTGGCATCCTTAATAGAATTTTTCTAGTCAATCAAACCCTCTACTACCTGCATACCTTAGAGAAGTAATTGAACCTTAGGTTTTTCACTAGTCGAGGGTGGTAACTAGTCAGTAAGGTCTTTATTTAAAGGCCTTTTGGGAGTAGAAGCTTCCCCTTTTGAGGAAGATGCTTTTGATTGTGCTTTGGGAGCCATGACACAAAAGGTATTACAAGGCAGGGTTTCTGGTTTCTTCAACATGGCTTACAACTTAGATAAGGTTTTGACACTAATTATGACAATGTAGGACCAACCAATTATCCTTTATGAATGTCAAACCTTAAAATGTAGAACCAAGAAAAACCATAACAGACTCAAAGGTTTGGGAAGCCATAATTATATCATTAATTCTGATGGGAAGGTAGTAATTCAATTACTGGTTCTTTCATAGGTTGATAACCCTAGTCTTGACTTGGACATGCCTGAAGACTACAACACGAGCTCTCCAAAAGTAGAATATCCTTTATAATTCTCAATTATGTTTTTAAGATAGGATTTAATGGCTATGCAACCTTCTGCTTCAGTAGCTCGATGTCCTTTCTATTATTAAGGCTTTCTCGCATGAACCAGAATGACTCATTTTTCCTGAAACTAAGTTTTGAATGCCAACCATTTATCACATGGGAATGTTAACTAATGGATGATCCAGATTTAGTCAGCTTGATTTGAAAATCCTGACAGTACACAGCCACAATACTTATCAAATGACATAAATCCATATGGAACCACTTGCTGGTGATATGTGGGCTCCACCATTCCTTTGTCACTACAACTAGAATCCATGTGTCTTCTTCCCCTTACCCATTTGAATATTTTAATGAAGAATGAAATGGGGCGAGCACGTGGGGAAAGGTTGAAGTGTGGTCACATTTTTTAATGACCATCGTTGATCTTCTTTTAATACTACTCGCTATCTTCAACTCTTACATCGGTCAAACCAATACATAAAACATGTGTCTTATGCCCACTAGCCCATGAGGATAAAATAGTAAGCAATAAAATGGAATGGGCGCATGGGGAATGACCAAGATTTTCTTGTGACAATTCAATGGTCATCAGAGATCTTCATATTTGCACATTCCTAAATTGTAAGTAAGAGAGGGACTCAGCTAGGTTCATGAGACCATAACCCATAGGATTATAAACTTAAGGCTCGAACAATGTTAGGAAGAAATATTTAGCCTGAATTTGGAAGAATTAAAAAATGGGTTAACATATAACAACTGAGACAACTAGACTAAAGGGTCAGTCACTTCATGTATTTTGATGGCATAAGTCGTAACTTAAAAGACCGCAAACTGGGAACAAGGGGTCAACAGAGAATTAAGACCTTCACAAGGAAATCAACTCAATGGTTTTTCAATTAGGATATTAGGTAAGCTACAAAACCCTAAGCCCTCAGATACAAATCTTATCCAAACTTCAGAAGGGTTTTGAGATGGAACATAAAAAATTTAGGAGTTCCATTAGGTTTGGTGAATTGCAACATCATTATTTGTTCATTAATTCTCTATTCTATTTCATTCTATTTCAAGGGTTTAATTACCAACAAGGGGTTTGACCAAGGAAAACCCCTATTCACTAACCCCCACAACATTTTCCCTCTTATTGTGTGTGATTTGCAGGGCTAGGTTGCAGATTTTCCAACAAGAAAAAGTGGAGAAAAGTTGTCAAGTTCCTAAAAGTTTTCAAAGTTGTAAAGAAGCCTTGGAGAAGCTTAGAGAAGGTCTATAGGTTGAATTTTGCAGTTTCGAACCTGGATCTGAATCAGGAACAGAAAAGCAGGCTGAGAGCTATAGAATCCAGTTTTGAATTCCCATAAATCTAGAAGTGGACTGATTTTCCACTATTGGTGAATGAGTCCCACTGTAGTTATTTGTCAGGAATTTTTGTAGATCTAAGTACCCATTTGTCTGAAACCTATTTTGGCATAGTTTACCCAAAACTAGACTGATTCTCCTGGCTTCATGTATGAGTCCTAGTTAGCATCAACAACATATTTTTCAAGATTCCAAACCTCCATTCTACCTCCTATAGTTTCCTAGGTGCACATTTCCATTTTCATAATTTTTTGTTACATTTTACTTGCATTTCTAGGTCATTTAGCATTTGCTTGCATATCACACTATTTCTTTCCCAAGTTTATACTTGGTGGTGAACCCTTCATTAAATATTATTCCATTTCCTAGAACCTTCCCTTTGCTAGATTTCAATCTCCTTTGCATTGAAATATCAAGGGTTCGTTCTTGAGTGAAAGGTTGGAAATTGGACTTTCCCCTTTTAGGTCCAAAACCCTAGAAGCAAAAGAAAGAGCCCCCCTACCCAATTTTCATTATTTCATTTTGGTGAGCCTGCATATAGAGCATCATATTTCTAATTTGGAGTGCATTTACATCCTAGATTTAGCTTGCATTAACATTGCATTAGGTTTTGCATTATTTAATTGGCATTCTAGGGTTTCAAAACATTTATTAGTGAAAATCTCATTTAGCTTGCATTATTGCATTTAATTTCATTGAAAATTAGTAAAATTCTGCATTTGTATCAGAAAATATAAAAAGCATAAAATTCAATTCAAAAATCCTAAAAATTTTCAAAAAAAAATAGTACTTGGACTCATTCGCCACCTTGGGCGAATCAGTTCCATTGCATATTTTTCACTGCATTTTCTGGAATTTATAGTTCATTCTTTGAGTTTCTATTTGTTACTGGTATTTCTCTATTTTAGTTAGCAAAATTTCTATTTCATTTAATTCATTGCATTTATCTTATATTCATTCATCTTTTACATTTAAAATCAAAATTGCAATTACAACATTGTTACATAGATTAGAATATAAAATTAGCATCATGGATATGTGTTTTAGTAAGCTTTGGATGTCATTAAAGTCCTTAGAAGATATGTCAAGTTGTATGTTTTGAAATGACCCTAATGACATTGAACTCACTCATGCTCACTCAACTCCTAATGCATTTCCTCCTCATGATGTTGACATCATTGAATAAGATGATGACAACATGAATAAGTTCCTAAACGATTGTCTTGACAACCTTGAAGCTAATGAATCCTTTTATCCATCCATGAATCAACCAAATCCTCCTACAATACCACCTCTTGAGATGTTTGGTTACTTACATCCTGAAACAAAAGTTGAACCTAAGTTTCCTACAATAGTTGAACCTACTTCCTCTAGACAAGCAAACACTCAACCATTTTATGATAACAAAGTAACAAACACTCCCATCAATCTTGAAGAAACATATGGAAAGGTTTCACAATATTGAGTAGACAAGGATGCAGCACAACAAGTGAACATGAAATTCATCAACTCTTATAGAAAAAACCAACAAATGAAAATAAAAAGGGGTTAGGATATCAAGATCCCTCTGATAGCAGCAAGCCTCCTAGAGAATATCTAAGGCTCTAAGATGATAGTATGGTGATCTTTAATTCCCCTCCTAATCTAAATATCATCCTTCCTCCAGAAGAATGAATGTAACTTATCAAGAACAAAGAATTCATATTTAGTTTTTATCCCCAACAATCACTTGAAGAAATTTGTGAAGCCAACAAGCAACAAAAGAATTACAAATTCAAAGACTTGCCATTTTTGCAAAATCTTACAAACATTGAACAAAAATTATGATGCAGGAGCATCCAACGATGTAGGGCAGTCTTGCATCACCCAAAGAAAAACTATTTTCCTTATTTTATTTTGTTGTTTTGAGTTCCATGATGGCACTTAAGGGGTGTAAGATAGTTAGGCATAAAAAATAGCAAAAAATGGTCACTTACTATTTTTAGTAAGTCGTCCTAAATGGGCTTGTATGGACCTAAAAATACCCAAAGGAGCAGAGCTGAAAATCACTTTCGGTTGTGAAAGAATCACCTCAATACCCTACATGGTTTGAGAGAAATTAAAGTTTTTGTCCTAGGAAATTTCTCCAATGTAGCTTCAAATTCAAAAATGTCAACTTTATAGGCCTTGAAACAGGTCAAAAAAGTCAATGAACTGTCCTACGGTCATTCACAAGTTGTAGAGCTCGTCGTGAGCTTTCGAAAAATATGCAATATTAGCAAATTGGACACCTGATCAAAAGTTATGGACCGTGAAGTTGAACCTCTAAAAAGTGAATTTCATTAAAAATTTCTTCCTAGGCCAAAAATCAATGGCGAGACTTTTGGTGCCAAAACAAAAGGAAATTTGCACTTTCTAGAAAATTCTAGGGTAGTTATTGGGTAAAATAAAAGGGATATGAGAGGAGTTGTAGAAGGTGGCTCCATTAGTGTAGTTGTGGTCTGAATAACACATTTTCTTTTGAATTTTTTTGTTGTTGTAATGAATCAAGACCATGAGGCTGTAGCATGTAAGATTTGAATATGTAAATTCATTTTCTAAAAATAACTTAAACTGGGTTATCTTTTGTCTTGCATCTTCTGTGTTGGTATCTATTATTGTGTCTGTGTGGTTTTGAGCGGTGTAACCCTCATCAAATTAGAAGAACTTGTTAATATAGGTTGGATCACCTTACCACCTCCTAGTAGAAACCAAGCATCCTACAAAAAATATTGTACATACCAGAACCTCAGCATCTCACCAATGAGTGTCGACTCGCAACATATACTCAAAAGACTTTGACATGTTAGAAATAATCCCTTAATAGGGATCTATTGTTGCCCTTGTCATGTAATAGTTAAAGAATATCTATTCTCATTATTACATGACCTTTCCCATCACCTACCTCACCTCATTCTTGCCTCGCACTTAGTGAGGGAAAGCAATTTTTAGCCTTTTCCTTGTAATGCATTTGTCATTGTCCCTTAGGTTTGTCATTTACCTTCCACTTATACAGATGAGATTGGGAGGCAAATGACTTGCTCATCAGTTGACTCACATTTTCCTTGCACTATTATTTTGCATTATTTATTTTTCATTTCTTTATGTGATCGTATGTAATGTGATCCACCGTGATGTTCTGTTTAATGTTCTCTCTTTGTAACATTCCTCTATGTGTACCTACATTCTTCTCTATGTTGTGCATCGCTTTTTCATTTTATCTTTATCTTTTTTTTTTGTTTTCCTTTTGGGGATGACGCAAGCCATCAAGACATTCATGTCTCCTTCATGTTGACTCAAAAGGTTTTCTTTTTCCTTTTCCTTTTCATTTTATCTTTATCTTTTTCTTGTGTTTTCCTTTTGGGGATGACATAAGGAATTGAGACATTCATGTCTCCTTCATGTTGACCCAAAATCTTTTCCTTTTTATTTCACCTTTTCTTTCTCATTTGTCTTGTATTCTCCTTTTGGTGATGATGCAAGGCATCGAGACACACTATGTCTCTTCCATGTTGACCCAAAATAGCTTTTCTTTGTTTTTTCTCTCTTTGTGTGACCATTCTTCCACTTCTATGTGTATTTGAGGGATGATTACATTTCCGAGCTCTCTAAAAACATTTCAATGAAGAACATAATGACCCCAAATCCATAAATCCCTTATGTGTTTGGTGATTTTCATTTCAGGGGAAACCACTCCCTTTTCTTTTTTCTCTTGCATGACGTAGCTTTACTCAGAAACATATGAGTTGGCATAGGGATTTCCATGTTGGCTCTCATGCCTTCTTTCTTATTAGAATTTTTCATTTTTCTACTTTAAAGAAATTGGTCATAGTATGGTGTTTAGAAATTCCTTTAAAGTGGGGGCATAAATTGACATTATTCTTTTGCATTTTCCCTTTTCTTGGTTCTTAGTGCAACCTTCTTACTTCATACGATGTGTTTTTTGCTTTGTGGATGACATTGGGTGTAATGTCCTTCAGGAGTGTGATCTCTCTTAGCATCTTACATTCCTCTTAGTGGCTTCATGTGACACATTGCATCCCCTAAGTTGTGAATTTTCTATTCTTTGATTGGTCCTCTTTTGGAGATATTAGGCATAATGTTTACTAAGTTAAATACCTCACATGAACCAAGCAAGAATCCTTTGAACATTTCCTATTTTCACATTTTTCATTTGTTGTTATATGGCCACCTAGCATAATATAGCTTGCATGCCTATGGATTCATCCTGTTTGTTCATGAGCTCCAAGCGTACGAAGTTTTCTTGCCTCATGAAGCTTAATTTTTATTTTTTTGTGTGGAACCTTATTAAAGTTATCAGGAGGTATAACTTTCGTATGGTTGAGTGGGAAGCCTAAAATGAGGCATGAATTTCCCCATAGCCACTTGTTTGTGTGTGTGAGTGCATACCAACCATGAGTGTATGTTTCTAACCTTTTAGGACTTCTCACCCGATGGACAACTAGGAGTTCCATCACTTTAGAGTGAGTATGCAATTTTTGGACAAACAACCTAGATCTGATCCACATAGAGATGAAAAAATGGTTGAAGCTTGATCTGATTCTTTTCTCTTTTTCATCTTTGGCAGTCTATGATTGGCCTTGTTTCTATTCTTTATATCATTTTCATGTGTGTTCCTTTGTGCTTATATTGGTTAGTCATGGGATCTTGATCCTGGGGACTTGATCACCCCTCTTGATTGTTGTTGTCTCATCTTGCTAACATTGATTCATTGGAACCCCTCTTGGTGCGTGTTTATCTAGTTTAGTGTGAGTTTGAAGCAGGTTCATCCTCTCACTAAAGTGGGGGCTAAATGTAGTGTCAAAAAAAGGATCCTTTGACATTTTTTGCACTCATTTGGGTCCTCCTTGTGGATTTTGGATTAATGATGCCTTGATTTAGTGTTGTAATGTGGATAACACATTCACATTAGGTCTTGGGCCCTTGTGAACTAATTAAATTTAATTGTGCCTCACAAAAGTGTTGTGAAGTGTTGCGGCACACTTTCACACTTTTCTAGGGTTTTATCAACCTAAACAGAATTTCAATTGTAATTAATCTTAACCTTTTCCTTATTTGGAGTGTTGTAACACACTTTCACATTCCTCTAGGCTTTTCATTAACAATTTGTCTTTCTTATGATTTAATTGGCCCTATTTTGCATCCACAAGCCTCATTTATTGCATCTTTTCGAGGATAATCCCAACACCAACTAGTAACCAATCATAATTCAGGTGTCCTAGTCTTGTGTGGCCCAGATTTAGTGTTTGGGACTCATTCACCACCTTGAGAAAATGAGTCCCACCTAGGTATTTTTGGCCCCGATGCAAGTTTTACACATTTCTAGACACTTTTGATTTTTGGTCCCATACATTATGTGTGGTGGGACTCATTCACCACCTTGGGAAAATGAGTCTCATGTGACAAAAATTCAAATTTAATTCAAATTTCTAGTAGGATTTTATTCTCCTAGATCTAATGTCAGCTTGAAGTGTTGTAATTTCAGAAATTCTTTCATAATTAAGTATAAATACAATTTTTACTCATATTCAACACCTAAAATTTTTTACAAGCATTTAGGAGTTCACAAGAGCATCCAAGGCATTTCAAGAGTAGATTATTATTAATTCTAGAACATCTTTCAAGTTTCATTCATCATGTCAAATATTATTTGCATCATGTTTTTTAGAGCTAACAATTGTGGTGTAGGGTTTTGTGATTCAAGCAAGCATTGCATTCAAGATATATCAACATCAAGCAAGAGTCAAGAAACAAATCCATTGGAGCCATTACTTACATTTTTGCAACAACTTATTGCAAGGGTTTGGCGAATTACAATATCATTATTTGTTCATTCATCATTCTCTATTCTATTTCATTCTATTTCAAGGGTTTAATTACCAACAAGGGGTTCAAGACCAAGGTAAACCTCTATTCACTAACCCCCACAACATTTTTCCCTCTTCTTGTGTGTGATTTGCAGGGCTAGGTTGCAAAATTTCAAACAAGCAAAGGTGGAGAAAAAATTTCAAGTCCTTAAAAGTTTTCTAAGTTGTAAACACACCTTGGAGAAGCTTAGAGAAGGTCTATAGGTTGAATTTGGAAGTTCTAGACCCGGATCTGAATCAGGAACAAAAAAGCAGACTAAGAGCTACATAATTTAGTTTTGAATTCCCATAAATCTAGAAGTGGACTGATTCTCTTGCTACTGATGAATGGGTCCCACTGTACTTATCTATCAGGGTTTTTTGCAAATCTGAGTACCCATTTATCTGAAGCCTGTTCTAGCACAGTTTACCCAAAACTGGACTGATTTTCCCAACTTGGCATATGAGTCCTAATTAGCATCAATAGCATATTTTTCAAGATTCCAAACCTCCATTCTACCTCCTTCAGTTTCCCAGATGCACATTTCTAGTTTCATAATTTTCTATTACATTTTACTTGCATTTCTAGGTCATTTAGCATTTTCTTGCATATCACATTGTGTTTTCAAACGTTTTATTTTCCAAGTTTATACTTGGCGGTGAACCCTTCATTAAGCATTATTCCATTCCATAGAACCTTCCTTTTGCTAGATTTCAATCTCCTTTGCATTGAAATCTGAAGGTTTTTTTTTATTATTGAAAGGTTGGAAATTGGGCTTTCTCCTTTTAGGTCCAAAACCCTAGAAGTGAAAGAAAGAGAACACCCCATTTTCATTATTTCAACTATTAACTGAAATAATTAGTTAACCTACAAAATAGTTAATCTTCCTGACGCTACTAGTTGCTAACAAAGTAATATAATTGATTATGCTAACATTTTCCCCATTATTATATTGTTCCTATAAATGTATCCCCTTAAAGCTCTTATTCACTTTGCCAAGGAATCCCCCTTAAGGTTTACATAAGAAAACTTGTTGATTACAAAATATATATACATCTTTGTGAAGATTTTCCTTGAAGAAAAAAATCCTGAATCAAGTAGAGCTCCATCAATCTATCTCTTAACCTTTGTAAA
Source organism: Sequoia sempervirens (assembly GCA_007258455.2). Lineage (NCBI taxonomy): Eukaryota > Viridiplantae > Streptophyta > Pinopsida > Cupressales > Cupressaceae > Sequoia > Sequoia sempervirens. The sequence continues at coordinate 53,682 of VDFB02351695.1, forward strand.
GGTGTAGCCCTTAGCCAAATTCCTAAGTTCTTCCTCCCATGAACTCCCGAATCATGGATTCATTGAATTATTTGACAACAATCCATATTGAGCTCTTCAAACACAAGGCTCCATCAAGTTTTCTAATGACCCTCGAAAGGGTATAATTCGGATCACATCCTTGAGTGCTCGATTTACAACCATCCATATTGATATCTACACTAAATCCCTTACCTATCTCCAAAAATAAAACTTCATAATATATGTATTCTTGAAAGTTGTCAGCAACAACAAAGAAAAACAAGAAACTAAAGCCAAAAAGGCTTCTCATGCAAAGCATCATCTCAAAGCGAGAAGCTAACTTGAGATGATGGAATTTCCTCCATCCTCTGATGCCGCTAGCCTCTAGTATATGACCCTATTGCACTTTATCCAATTGATGTCTTGGATGAGTCTTTGGATGCCTCATCAGGTGTAGCAAAGATAGCCTCAAAATTCTTAGCATAACTCGCTGAAGATCCAATGATAACATTGATAAACTCATCTAATAGATACTCAATAATTATTTTAATGTTTTGGAAAGTATTTCCCCAAGAACTGGTAGTAAGAAGACAAATTACTTGAATGGTACATCCTAGGGAAGATATATAAACTACTTGACATCTTACAACATCTTCTCTTCCAAAGTAACTTACCTCCATGTTACCACTATTAGGAGACACGTGAAAATAGTTATGTAGCCATTTATGAATCCTCATATATTGCAAATGAGTGATTTTCTTACTATTTAATGGAAGATTTGGTGGGTCTTCATTTGCTTGGCCTCTAGATAACTCTCCTTCCATACCCTCACCAACATACCAATTCACAAAGGCATCCTTGACAGACATGAGATTAAACTTCCTTTTTCATATTTCATAAAATGCACTCTCTTGAAAATACAAAATCATCAAAACACTATTGTGAGATATAATAAATTTTGAACTCCTTCACTTAAAATTACACAAATTCCACCAATTCACCTATGTATTTTTGAATTTAAAAATTCCAAAAAATTCATTCATAAGATGAACAAGACTTTCCGACATATGGAAACTACATATAGTGATTGACGCCTCTTAAAAATATATTCCTTCTTCAGGTAAAGAAACTATATCTTCCTTTTAGTAATTGTTTCTTTGGAATGAATTAAATATAAATAAATTAAAATAGATGGTACCTTGTACTTTGACAATGATTCATTAAACACAAATCTTCAAGTCGCCAGTCTTGGATAGATGGACACCAACATCCAATAGAACACTTTGCATTATCCACATTCTATAGCCAATATGCTAGATTGATCTCAATAAATATTATTCAAATTCATCAGTCTCCATTGTATCTACAAGTAGCATCATAACTTCCATAAATTCTACATAGTAGCATAAACTCTACATCTTATTTCATAGATTCTACACCATGTCTTTTCCTCCACTTCACTAGGTTCTTTTTTTTCAGCATTAGCATCTAACAGGCTACAAGATTACATATCAGCTTACATAAACTTGAAACACCAAATACTTGATCGCGTATATTATAGAGATTTTAGATTCCTTTATCATCAAATTTAATGAGTCACATGAAGCTATCATCAACCAATTGCACATAGCTACAAAGATCTGCACCATATTATTGTTGTCATCTACAGATCTGCACCATACCTAAGCACATATTTCAACACTTTCATTGGATGCTTGGAAAAATCTCTACTATTTCAAATCAAGCAATGGAGGGACCAATACTCCATTTCCTTTCGAAACTCCCAAGTATATTACCGCCACTCATATAGACACCATTCCTAGATCTTCATTTTCAAGTGGGAATAGTAATGATAGGGGTATCTTTGATGGTTCAAATATTTCACACAAAGATCACCATTACAAGCATAAGATTACTTCATTTGGATTCAAAGATAACACAGGAGTAGCTCTGATACCATATGAAGGGGTAACTACCTGATCGATTGTATTCAATCAAATAATAATAGTATAAGAAAATATGCAATATAAAGGACAAATCAGAGTGACAAATGAAGGGAAAGTGGTTTAACTGTTAACTAAAACAATTAGTTAACCTTCTCGATACTACTAGCTACTAACAATGTAATATAATTTATTATGCTAATAGCTAAATGGGAAGGAAAACCATTGTTGGAACCTATGGGACCTCATCCTCTTGGCTCCTAATGTCATAATGAACTTTGGAATTTGTAGATTTTCTCACATGTTTTGAGTTGGTAATAAAGTGGCTTATGCTTCAGCAAATCTTGGAGCCTTCTTACAAAAAAAAATACTATTTGGGATGATCTTTCAAATATCCTAGATTACATGTGTGACCTATTAATAAATGATGAAAAAGTACTCTAATATTGTACAAAATTGAACTCCTCATTACTTCATATTGACAACTGGCATGAATTGTGTTTAAGGCATTCTTTTTATCTTCATTTGTTCATTCATTTTACCTAACTAGTGCTTCTATAAAATTCCTAATTTTCCTTTGTTTGAAGTGTATTCCATGATGGGTGGTGATCTCACCCAGGAGGAGCCCACCTCCTATGAGGTCTAAAATAAGGATAAGGATGTCTATAATATCCTTCAATGGAGCAAGTTGGCTAATTATATCAAAGGTATGGTAGGGCATGATCCTAACATTTTCATCGAATTTTCCAATTCTCGAAAAGACAAAAATGTAATTATTGGGGACTGCTCTTTATCTTCTAATATGGAGCTTATTGTAGAGGTAACTAGCCTCCCTTTGGAATGGACTTGTCTCCCTAGGAATCCTAAAGTCCATTATTAAAAGGATATGGACAACTTTTTGAAGAAAGGGGAAAAGATCAATCAACAACAAAACAAGTTCAACAGAGATGAGCTCCCGAGCATTTGGAGGAGAATGGAAAAAGTTCTAATACATGTTATATTACTTTATAAGGTACGTTTAAGCACTTCTACACCCACCTCTTTCCCATGCTTAATCACTTCTATTACAATGTTAAAATGAAATTTGTGGAACTAGATTATGTTCTCCCTTGAACAGTTTATTAAGGTCATTTAGGATAAAGGGAAGAATATACACTTCCACTAGGGGTTGGTTTATAGACTATTCCATTTCAAGGTCACCCTTTCTCCCTCCTTGGCCTCTGCTAAGAAAAACTCTCTTGTGGTTAGAGATTTTATTGAACTCTTGGAGGGGCCCCCCTCTACCCCTGGACCAAAATTGATGATGTCCTCAAATTTTTAAAGGGTTGCTAGGCATAAAGGTAAATCCCTTGCCTTTGAGGTCCCCACCTTGGGCTCTAAAAAAAGTGTTTCATTTTTTGACCCCACTCAAATATCCATTTCTGATAATTTTGGTGATGAATCATGAAACCCCACCTCAGAAGGTTCCCCCAGTGGCTCCCCTATTCATGAAGACTTTTTCAAATCCTTCAAGTCACCACTCTCCACTAACCCTTCTAGCCCTCCAGATTCCCCTACCCTTTTTGTTAATCTATACAATACCCCCAAAGACCCCCAATTGGATTATGTTATTTATGCCAATTGTGCCCCTCTAACACTTAAAATTAAAGACCCGAGTAAGGCTATGAATGTTCATAATGACATTCTCAAATGGTTGTTCTCCTAACTTATCATGACCAAAGATAAAATTTAACATCTAGAAGAGAAAGTGCTTAATCAGACATAGACCTGGTCAAGTGAGGTTATTGATGAGGGTTGTTAGGCCCTTCTGTCTACCCTTGTCAAGTATTTTGACAAGTGGCCCAATTGGTAAAATGAAGTTGATGAGCTTAGGGTTGTGGTTGGTACTATGGAAGGGAGGGAGAAGTTGCAAGAGGAGGTGGCTACCATGCATAGCAATCAAGAAAACACCCTCAAGCGTTTGTAAAAAATTATTGACTACAACAAGGAAATGGTGAAAAAACTACAGTCAACATTCAGGTGTTTGAAAAAGATCTCTGCAATAGCCATAACAAAAGGGCTAGGGTGGAATGTTAGGGAGTTGTGTGTGCTCAAAGAAGAAGATCAAGAAATGTGGTTGTTCTACTTCACCCAATACTTAGGAGGACTAGCCTGCACAAAAGAAGCCCCTATCCTATGAAAAAACTACAATTTATGACAAATGAATGGCAATCTATTAATAGCCTCAAGCTATTGGATGACTGGTAGCTAATCCAGTCCCTGGTTGGTTCCCCCTATATTTTTTTATTCTTTTTTTGTTCTCTATGTAGTTTCTTTTCTTTTTCTTTTTGGGTGCTTCATGTCTCGTGAGCTCCCTTGTTTGGCCTTAACAACTATTTTTAAAAAGGGTACAATCCCTTATTGACTTTAATCTAATCAAAATAGAAACAACTAATAAAAAAGATTAGAAAAACATCAATATGTTTGCAAATAGTAGAAACATAAATCCCTAGAATTAGGAGTACCATTGTGTTCAAAATGAAAGGAGAAATGATCGGTTAATGTTACTTGAAAGTATGGAGACTATCCTACTTACATATGCCATGGTGGAGACATCATCCAATAAACAACAATGCATGATGAGAAATGATGAAATCAGTCAAAAATTGAAATGAGGGGTTTTGGATTGTTGGGGGTGTGTGAATTATACTTTCAAGAATATATGTTACAATTAAAAGTTATAAAGTTCCTCCTATATGTGTATGCTGCTCTGTTATATGTGCAATGGAAAGTAGATATAAAATAGCATAGTTTATAGAAAATGTATGCTACTATGTTCTTATACACAACGAAAGGGAAGTAATTTAAACGTAGGCAAGATGAATACAAACATGGGTTTTTAGATATATGCCTAAAAATGCAAGGGTTTTTAAGAAAATTCCCATATAAGTTTAGGGTTCCATGATAATAATTCATCAATCAGACAAAAAGATGAATTTTTGCAAACATGGGGTCAAAATGAAGTGACAAAGATAGGAGTACTCGAATAGAATATATTCATGAGTTCCAATTTGTACAAAATGAAAGGATAAATGATAGGTTGACATTACCTTAGACCATGGAGAATATCACATGATGGAGATGGCATGATAAGAAATGATGAAATTGGTCAAAAGGTGTTTCAAAATGACACATATTGAAGATGTAAGCTGTTGTGTTTTGCTTGCAATCCAAAATTGAGAGATACAGAGTTTCATGACTATAAAGATAAAAAGTATAGAAATAGATACAAACACACACACAAATATATATATATATATATATATATATGTATGTATGTATGTATGTATGTATAAAAGTATATATATGTATGTATATAAGTATATATATAGACATATATATATCTTTCTATGTATATCTATTATACAATGAAAATGTAAGTTAAGTAAAGAATAAAAGTTACAAAGTTCGTCTTATATATGTATGCTACTCTATTGTATGTGCAATGGAAAGTAGACAAATACTAACACAGTTTACATGGAAAGTTCCAAGGGGTAAATGGAGATGTAGGTATGTTGTGTTCAATTGTCACTCCAAAATTTAGAGATATTGTACCAAAGAAAAATGGCTCTTAGACATTTTCATAGTCTTTTAGGACTTTCTTTCATGATTCTTGGTCCATTTTCCTTTGATTTAATGTTACAATGTAACTTCTACATTCACATTAGGTCCTTAAAATTCAAATAATGGTGTCTTGTGAAGGTGTTGTGAAGTGTTGTAAAACATTTCTATAGTTTTCTAGACTCTATTCATTACAATTGACCTAAAAATCACCTTTTCATCACTTGTCAAGTCCTATTTTGAAGTGTTGTAAAGTCTTGTAACAAGATTTCATGCTTTTCTAGGCTTAATCTCACTATTTACACCTTTCTTGTGCTTTATTTGACCCCTTAATGCACTCATAAGGCCTAATTATGTGTGTTTTTTAATGTAAACCTGACAACCAACATTAAATGTGACTTAATTCTTGACACCCACTTTCAAGTCCAAGGTTGGACCCATTCGCCATGGGTGGCGAATGAGTCCATCTTGGGTCAAAATTCAAAATATTTCAAATTTTCTTTCAGGTTTTTATTCAAAATTACCTTATGTTGGCCTATGATGAGGTATCATCGGGTTCCAAAGGCACAAGTCTATATATATAAGTATTTCTCTCCTCATTTTATACCTAATTCATTCACTAATTCAATCAAGCATTTAATTAGCATTTGAGAACTCTGCATCATTCAATCAAGCATTCATCAATCATCTTGGAGCAATCATTGACATATCTTCAAATTTCTTCAACAAGGTTGTGGTGAGTTTAGGACATTTGCATGTTGTTTATTCATCTTTCCTTGTTCATTTCATTCCATTTCTTCACTAAGTGTTTGATTACCAAAGTGGGATTTGACCAAGGAAAATCCCTATAACCTAACCCTTAACCATTTTTCCCCTTTTGCATGTTTGTTTGCAAACTTTTGTATGTAGATTTGTCAAGCAATTAGGTATTGAAAAGTGGACAAGAAATCAACAAAATGTTTCAAGTCAAATCAAACATATTTCACTCAGTCAACTTGACAAGAAGACAAGTACAGATCTGGTGTTACAGAATTGATCCCTGATTTCACAGAATTTTGGGAGAGGATTGATTCACCATCAGTGGTGAATGAGTCCCACCTTAAGGCTGGAACAATAGATTTTGTCAGATTCCAGATCTCGACAGTCAAAAACCTGTTTCTAGAAGTTTTTGCTAGAAGCAAGACTAATTCGCCATTAGTGGCAAATGAGTCCCACTGGTGATTTTCATTGATTTTTGTTAGCATTCAGATCACTCCAGATTCATCATTCATTGCCTAGGTGCACTCTGTTTAACCTTCTTTCAATTTTTTTTTGCATTTGTTCATCTTTTAGTTCATGCTTGCATATTACATTGTGTTTTCAAACATTGCATATTTCTTACATTTTGCATTCATAATCAGCCAATTACATTACTTAGTTGCATTTAGATCATCTCATTTAGTCTTAATCACATCATACATACCTTAATTTGAGTGAACCAAATTGATTTTTAGTGAGATTAACTATCTCCTTTTAGGTGAAACATCCTAAGAGTGCAAGAGTAGTCTATAAACTTCATTCCCAAAAATCTATGGTTCAGATACATATACAGGTTGATGACTATATAGTTATATATAAATGTATGTGTATGTATGTACATATATATTTATATGTATGTATGTATGTGTATGTATATATGTATTTATATGTATGTGTGTATATGTATGTATATGCACATTTATGTGTATATATATTTTTATGTACATAATGCATATATACACACACACACATATATTAATACACACACATACATATTAACATACATACATACATACATACATACATACATACATACATATATATATATATATATATATAGACACACAAATATATATATGTAGTGTAGAAAGAAGTAACCCCTTTTTCACACTTAATTTAGGAATAATTAATACTTAAACTAACTTAATTATGCTTTGATTTAGTGTTGTAATGAGTTTTACACATTCACACTAAGTCTAGGACCCTTGTAACTAAAATGTACTTAATTGGACCTTATTTAGGGTGTTGTAAAGTGTTTTCTTACACTTCCACACTAATCTAGGGCTTCATTAATTAATTTTGGTTAATTGAGGTTAATTAGCCCATTTAATTCAAATCTAAGCCTTATTAATTGTATTTTCTGGAGGATCTAACTTGACACCCATTAATGATATTACATAACACTTACATTAGCAAAGTTGGAGTCCTAGAAATCTATGTTAGGACCCATTCATCACTACTCGTGAATGGGTCCTCCTAACATAGGATACCCCTTTCTTGGAATATTTGAGGTGGGTTTTTGATGTTATTTCATCCCCTTGAAGCTTGGTCCTAGGAAATTGTGCTAGGACCCATTCGCCCAAGGTGGGGAATGGGTCCTCCTTTCCTATGAAACCCCTTTTTGAATTTATTTGTGGCAAGATTTTAATGATTGTCAATCCTAGATCTGATGTTGGCTTCGATTATTTGAATTTTGGGGTTAAATCTCAAGTTATGTATAAATATAAGGTTATTTTGCATAATTTTCATCTAGAGAAGAGAACCAACCTATGGGTCTAAAGAAATTTTATGAGATCAAGAATTCATACTCAAGAAGCAAGAAAGAGTGAAGTTTTGGAGTAGCATTGCAAGTCTTCAAGCTAATTTTGTGTCAAAGATCAAGCATTCTTGAAGGATTCATGATAGATGCCTATGGAGAATCATGAGGGATTCTGCATGTTGGGAGATGCACAAGACATACAACCAAGCCTAAGGACTTGTTTCCTAAGTGATTTCATCTTCTATGATCATCCTACTTGCAACCTAAAGAGAGGTATATTCAAATTTGTGACTTATTGAGAGGATTTAGGATATTCTATAGTAGGTCACTTGATTTTTTTATGTTTCATTTTAGGGTTCTATTCTAACACAATTGAATAGGATTGACTTTACATTATTAAGGATCTTAATCTTAGACACACTTGAGGTTAGGATTACACACACATTACATATTTCAGATTTTCATTCATCATTAAAGGTTTAATTAACATGGGGTTTGACTGAGGTAAACCCCTATCCATCAACAAGCTTCACAATTTATCTTGCAGATTATTATCAGATCTGAATTTGAAAGCAGGAGCTTCAAGTTGCAGGGAAGGAGTGCAGACCTGGAAATTAAAGATCATATTCAAAGATCTTTGAAAGGACCTAGGAGAACCCATTCACCTTTAGTGGCGAATGAGTCCCTGTTAGGGTTTGAGGGGCAGTAGATCTTACACTGTGCAAGCTTCATTTCCAGATCCAGAGCTCTCAAGATAGGTGTATGAGGACCCATTCACCTTAGGTGGTGAATGAGTCCCTATTAGGGTTTCAAAACAATAAGATTTGATCAGGTTCACAACATTCCCTACTCTTTATTTGTCCAGAAAAGTTACAGTTTCTTCCTATTTTGTATTAGATTCATGCATTATATGTGATAGACCTAGATTTAGGGTTAATTTGTTAGTTCAATTTCTTGTCACCAAATTATGATTTAGCTCACCACCCCATCCTTGTATAAAGGAGAGATTGCAAGATCCCTAAATCTTGACTTAATTCACCTCTTAGGTTGATAGTTATTTCAAGGTTTTGGATTTGATTTCTTGAATGAAACTATAACAAGAAAGAGGGGGTTAGATATCATAGCCACATTTTTCTATGTTTCAATATATATATATATATTGAAAATGCAAACACACATATAATGAATATATATATATATATATATATATATATATATATATATATATATATATATATATATATGTTTCACTTTCTATATATATGAAAATCTCTTCTTTTCTCTCTACTATCATAGAAATATATATATGTAATGGTATATATATATATATATATATACTTATATATATATATATATATATAATAATAACTCATAACAACATATATATATATATATAGGAAGCTTCTATGAGTTAACCAACAAATATATACCCAGTTTCATAAATATAAAGAATGCTTATTTGAATTAACTGAAAAATGTATTCCCTATTTTATGAATATTAAGGAGGCTTCTAAGAATTAATTGAAAAGAGTAAATAAACATAGTTTACTAAATTTGTAAATGGGGTTTCTAAGGAATAGCTCGTGAGAACGAAAAAGACCCTCATTTATTTATAACATTTAAATAGATACTTCATGACTATAACTGTTAAACGCACACTTCATGAAAGTAACTTTCAAATGATGTACCCACTTGAATATTTGAGGAATGTGCAGAGGATTCATGTATATGCTCTATAGTATGTAGAGCATATTAGTAGAGGAGAATAATTGATATCGACGCTAGCTACTTTCCCTCTTATAAAATAATTCAAACTTGACAATTGAATGAATTGAATTTGATTGTGTTTCAAATTTGAATTTGTTTGGGGATGATCCGATCAATTAGATTTTTAGTTACCATTTATATAGGTTTTTTATAGTGAAATGATTGAATTCTACATTATATTTGCATTTGATGTTTATTAGGGGAGCCTTACACCATTATTTATTTGTGAAGGTACCTACATTGAATGGAGTTAATACATGTACATTCAAGGCATAGAGTGTTGAAGACTGTGCATTTGACAACCCATAAAGTTGATAGGAGTTTCGCGTTATGTAATTTGAAGCACCGATAACTATGCATATGTATTTGTGAATACAATATGAAATGAGTGTGACACCCTTTGTAAGTGGGGGTATTTGTAATAATAAAAAAATATTATAAATTGTAAAAGTGGGTTTTCGGGAGCAACTTGTCTTATATTGTAAATGCAAATGTATGTGTAGTTGACTACATACATTGGTCAACAACACATTGGCATGTGATTATGTATCGATGCTTTTGTAACAAGTTATTAGATTTTTTAATGTTTTTTAGTGGGTCAAATGCAAAGGTTTTGTGAGGGTAAAGTGAGCAAGGAGTAAACAGTTATTGGAACGTGGGCAGTAACTGGACCCCTTCCCATACATATTTTGTATTAACCAAAAACATCTACTTAATTCTAAACTTTGAACACCAAGTTGTAAAAGGTGCACCAAATGTATGGAATTGATAAATTAGCAAGCAATTTAAAATTGCATGTTGAGCTTATTAAATCAATAACTTGAATAAATAAAATTATATTCATAACTTACAACTCCCACAATATAATAAAGAAATAATAAATTGAAATTTCCTCTTTTTAAATAACAAATTTATGAAAAGATAAAACTGGCATTTGCTGTTAATCGAATGAAACTTGAACCTGAGTCAGTCGGTGGAGATGTTAACAATCTAAGAATTCGTCAAGTTCGGACTCTTTTCAAAAAATGTTCGATTTATGAACGAGGAAAATTTCTCGACGAAGTCAGAGAGCGTAAGTTTGAATAACAAGAGTGCCGTGCAAATCTCCCCACAACGCATTTCCCCGAACGAAAAAAAATTAAAAAAATCACCTTGTACACAGACTTGGTTTGAATGATTGTTTCCCGCCCCTCCGTCTAACCACGTAGAAAGACGTCTAATAATGTGCAAGCAATCGAGTCGGTGACGTAACTGCAGAGAACGGGCTCTGAAATCTCTTTTCACAATGGTATATAAAAGCAATAGACAGCAGTCGAGACTCAGATGGATTAAGCCAAGCAAGACAAATATATTGAAAAACAATATTGAGCGTGTCGTGAGATTCAATGCGGAAATCCGTTAAAGATGAGGCAGGAAGCAGCGTGCGGTTCGATATTCGAACCGCAGTTGCAGACCAACGAGATATTCCGACAGAATCGCAGGCTGGAGCAATCGAAATAAGAGATTCCACGAGCCCCAAAGGCAGCGGTAGTTTTATGAATTCGGAAGTGCGTCCAAAGGACCTGCGGACGCAAATATCAGGTATCAAAGCAGCTCCGGAAAAGAAAATATTGGTGTTTGCCATAAGACTGGCCCTTCTGGAGAAGGCCGCAAGAAGGCTGGGAACCGTGGCCTTCGTCTGGGCCACCGTTGTCCTCCTCGGAGGCTTCGCAACCGAATTAGAAAGGGAGGACTTTTGGTTCGTGACGATCATACTCGTAATTGAAAGCATCCGCATCTTCAGCCACAGCCGCGAGCTGGAATGGCAGCACGAGACAACGTTGTCCGTGGCGGATTTCAAGGAGGACGCAAAACAGGCAAGCTTTAGAATCTTCAACGCCAGCCGCTTTTTCTTCACCTCAATTTTTGCGAAATTCTCGGCCCCCAATGTCGCCAAAGACTTGCAGAATAATAGATCTGACTGGGGCCGTCGTACACTGAAAAGAAGCCGGTCTGCTTCAGATGATCCGTTGGTGCAATATGTTGTTTCTAAGGGCGTAAGCAAGCTTCTCTTCTGGGCGCAGTTGTTTTCCGCCTCTATCTGTATTGCCTTGTCTGTGTGGAGATTAACAGGGCAAAACTATGGCGAGGTTGAGGGCAGCAGCGAGAAACAGAATCGGAGGCCCGCTTTGAATGTGTTCTACGGTTTGGCTGTAGCGGAGGCGCTTCTCTTTTTAGTGGAGAAGGCCTACTGGCAATGGAAAATCAAGGGGCAGAAACTCCTGGTCCAGGTGAAGGACGAATTTCGATTCGACGACAAAGAGGAGGGCACGCTTCGACGGTTTTTCTACGACACATATTCGCGGTGCATCAACGGAAGCGTCTTCGACGGTCTGAAGATGGATTTGGTGTGCTTCAGCTTGGATCTACTCAAGTCGAAGACGGACCACGGGCAGCTGACTGGCGCCCGGGTGTTCTCTGCCCTGGTTTACGATCCTCGTTTCTCCGAAGAAACGTTGCGCTCCATCGGGATTATGCAGGACGTGGTCGAACGCCTCCTGGAAATGCTCAACTGGAAGAATCGCCATGAACAAGAGATTCGAAAGCTCGTGGCCGAGATTGTTTGTAATCTTGTTAAAAGGAATCGCAATTCGCTTCCAGTGACGCAGATCCCTGGGGCTCTGGAGTCCATTGCTTCCTTGCTCTACGACTCCACACACAACGAGCCCCAAGACTACGATTATTCGGGTTTTAGTCTTCTCGGGCTCCGCATCCTGAAAAATCTTGGCACGGACCACGGCAACGGTGCCAAGATTGGAAGCACAAAAGGCTTGCTTCCCAAAATCATACGCTTTACAAACGTACATGCTGCCAATTTCTCCAAAGCCCCGATCAAGACTTTGAAGCTCTCCTTGCAACTGCTGAAAATGCTGGCGGCTAGTAAGGGTGAAACAGGGAACGTGTTGAGAAAAGAGATATTGAAAAACGTCTTCACGATAAGCAATCTAAGAGAATTTCTTCTCTACGAAGGTTCCGACCATTTGCGGCTCCAAATCCTGGCCATTGAGACGCTCACAAGCCTTGCTCTGGAAGAGGAAGGCAGAGAGAGCATCGGAAGCACTGGCGGCGTTTTGGGTAATCTTCTCTCTGTATTTTTAATGGGAAGGATTAATACTAGTGAGGACGAGGAAATGAGGCAACTGGTGAACAAGGCAGGAGAAGCCCTCACTCTGCTTGCACTCCACAACCATCACAACTGCCAAGCGATGATCAAACTCAAATTAACGCGGCATCGAAGCAGAAATGGCCATGTGACGAGGGATTTGATTGGTGTGCTCAACGATCCTTTTCGGGGAGTTCATGCGGCAAGAATTCTTCGTAACTTATGCGCTTATGCTCAAACAGATTGTGATGAGCTCATTGAAATCAAGGAAGCAGCAGCGCAGGTAAAACCCCTATGACACGCTTAAGATGTTTATGTTTTGAATTACATTCATTGTTTGTAGTGCTCATGCACACCTTTACTGTTTTATATCATTCAGGTCTTAAAGCTTGTCATGGAGGAACAAGGTGCAGTTCAGGAAGCCGCCATAGGATTAGCCGCTCAAATCGTCAAGTTTTTCAACAAATCAAGCATGGAGACAGTAGTTATCGAGGCGGCGATAACTCAGAGATTGTTTGTGATGCGATTGACAGAGGTTCTGTTGAGGCACCCTCGTCCATCAATCAAGGTTCCCAATATTAGAAGATTTTGTATTGAGGTGGTGATTTCTATGTTGGAGAAGGACAGAGCACCTTTTCTGTCTGAAAGGTTAGAATTGGAGGACGCTTTGACACGTGTGGAGGAAACAACATCGGAGATGGAGCGTTACAGTAGCTTATCGGGGGGCATTGGTCTCATACGACACCGCACAACCATCCATTGCCTTGTAAACACTGCCCTCTCATTGCTTTCTTCGTAATTCAAAAGTGCAGCTTTTCTCTGTGTCCATACAGTATTGTAACTTGTGCTTCGATTCAGAAGAATTATTATTCCCAGATCCATAAAGGACTATTATTGAGATCAACAGATGAATTGGACTGAATCTATATCTTACATTGACCTGTTATTTGAGGCGTGAAGGCCACGCAGTTCAGTGACATGGGTGAGAAGATTTAACCTCCTCGCCAATCTTTTCATTGTTTTGTTTCTTCTTCCCTACTCGTTGTATCGTGTTGAGAATAGTCTTTCACTTTGTTAAAAAGTATTAATCTTACTCAGTGTTCGTCGTGATCTTTGTCTTGTCCAAAGTTCCCTCGACCAGTATTTCCAGGAATCCGACTAATCATTTTGAGAAAAACGGGATGTAAAATGATAAGCATGAAGCTCCTGCCCACCTGGCCGTGATAATTTGTTGCGCACCATTCGTCAAAGTCGATCATGACAAGTTTAGAAGTTCTATTCATTTTAAAATGGACTTTCAATTTATCTTTTGATACAAGATATTATAAAGTTGAATTATACTTATTCTTATATATTCTCCATTTTATACAATTATAGAAAAGTAAATCGTTCTATATAAATAATAATATATTAAAAATATAAGGTATTGGTTGTAGTAACTCAATTTTTATTTTATTTAGATTCTAAACGTATATATTTAACTCAGCATTATAATCAATAAAAAATAACAAATTAAAAAATCATTTCAATTCTAAAAGATTGTAATTAAATGAACTTTAAAAAAAAATATAATATTTAACTAGATTAATCAATAAAATATTTTTTCATGAAAATTATGTCTATAAAACTCAAAATGTGAAATAAGAAATCGAAAAGGTTTAAATATTCATAAAATTTGATATGTCACAAATTTCAAATAGAATTTTAAAACAACAATGCACTACCTACACACCCTAATAGCAATCTAATTCAAAATAAATTATCATAAAAATTATAAAATTATAAAAAAACTCATTTGACTATTAGGGAGATCATATGTATTTAGTTTGAAGGGAAAGCAATTATTTATCACAATATTCAAACAAGTCATTCTCTAATTTAACTTTCTTGATGTTCTCGAGAGTATATAATGAATACAGGCCATTGCAATATTAAAAAAATATCCTACTCCAAAATAATGTACCACTTTTCTACTTTTAAGCTCCCAACAACAATAGGTTGCAACAAATTTGACAAAGAAAAATATATTTATAACCAATTAATTTGTAGTTTAACAATGTAAACATAGAAGCAAAAAAATTGTCTTGCATGTCTAAGCTACAAAAACACATACTATCTTCATGTTTCCTTCATGCCTCGTAAAGGTTTTCTATTTCGTAAATGGTTTCTTGAAATATTTCACCTTATCGATTCCCCATGCCAACTATACTAGCAATTGTGCCTTGGTGTGCAGTGGGTATCTCAAAGATGTGTAGAAAGTCAATTAGGGAAAATTTTGGTGTATCTTTTGCATGCATCTATGTAGTACATCAATTGGTAGGCCATTTAGAAATTGATGTTGTTTGTGCAACAAAGGTATCATTCGAGAAGTGATAGCTTAAAATCATCTATGCATCCACTTATAGGGATCCAAACATGACTGAAACAAAACCTATGAATGAGGAAGATAATTAGGATGCATTAAGAATAGGAACATGTTATGTTTGCAATAGAGAGAGAGGGAGAGATAGGGATAGAGAGAGAGGGGGGTAAAGGGTGAAAGTGAGAGAGACAAAGAGAGGGAATAAAGATTGAGATGGAGATGGAGATGGATAAGGAGAGGGATATGAAGAGGAGTGGGAGAGATCAAGAGAGGGGAGATAGGGATAGATAGAGATGGAAGAGATAAATATATATAGAGAGAGAGTGAGAGAGAGTGAGATAGGGAGAAATAGAAATATAAAGATAAAGATAGGAAGTGATATATAGAGGTAGAGATGGAGAGGTGATAAAGATTGAAATAGAGATGGATAAGGAGAGGGATGTGAAGAGGAGAGAGAGATCAAGAGAGGGGAGAGAGGGATAGATAGAGATGGAAGAGATAAATATATAGAGAGTGAGAGAGTGGATAGAGAGAAATAGAAATATAAAGATAGAGATAGGAAGTGATATATATAGGTAGAGATGGAGAGAGATAGAGGGTTAGAGAGAGATGGAGAGATAATGAGATAAAGATGGAAGGAGAGATACAGTTAGAGAGGTAAAGAGATATAGATATAGAGGTCTAGAAAGAGGGAGAGGGAGAGATATGGATGGATAGAGAGAGGGAGACATGTTTAGAGATAGAGGGGGTGGGAAGGAAGATAGAAGGATAGATGAAGATAGAGGGAGAGAAATAGATAGAGATATAAAGAGGTAGAGGGAGATATAAAGATAGAGAGAGATAGGGAGTGTGGACATCTATTTTTTTTTTAACATATCACACATCACTAATATTGTATTTTCATCACTAATCCCGCATTTTCATCATCATCATTGGGCGGCTGCAAAAAGATGGGGGGTCAAATTGTGGCCAATTTTTTTAAAAAAATTGATAGGCTATAACACGAGTGTGTTATAATGTGAGTGTGTTATAATGTTCTCGCATTATCGCTTGGTGTGACTGCGCCTAAGGCTCAACCACATCAAGCTTATAGCACACTCACGTTATAACACAAGAACATTATAGGTTATTAAAATAAATAGAAAAGAAAAAAAAATCATTTTTATTGTGACTATTTTTTTTGTTGCACATGGCCAAAAACCCTTCTCTTGCGCGCTCACATTTTGGGAGGTAACCTTGCATTTTTTTCCATCAATTTGTTGCTATTTCATCACCAAGATGTCGCCACATCGACGGGGAGGTTGAACAAGTAAGGATTGTTTTTTTGTTGTTGTGAATTTATTGTTAAATTGGTAGTTTTAGGTTGTTTTTGATATTCATTTGTTTAATTTGGAGGAAATGTTAATGAACCTAAAATCCCTCCTAAAAATCCTCAACAACTAGAGCAACAAGAACATGAACAAAATCCTCAACAAGCACAACAACAATCTCCTCCACCAATTCGTCAACAACCTCCTGAAACTCAACAAAATTTAATAGGGGTAACTGAAATCGATACAAATTAGATTGAGGAGTTAATCACGAGGTTGAACGATCTTGTAAGTTCAACTATGGAAATAAGAACAATTGCAATTCACTTAAAGAAATGTTAAAACATGTAGATGCAATCAAAAAACAATGGGAAGATAGGAGGCATGTGGTAAGAATTTTTACATAGATAAATTATCATATAAAGAAGTTAAAGATGAAAAAATTATAAAATATGCTTTGTGCTCATTATTCACTAACCCATGCATAAATCAAAATCTTGACCTTAATTCGAAGAGGTTTCCTATCCATTGGTGCCACCACCAAGGGATTAGGAACAATTTTTGGGATAGGTGGTACATGGTTTTTGATTATCCACCATGCAACAATTGTGAAGTACCCCAATATTTCTTGAGGAAACTCTACTATGAGTTCATCATCAACAAAATCCCCAATTATTTTGATATGAGGGACTTTTAGGGGAGAAGTGGTGGGTCGACATGAGATAGACTTGGTGCACGACTAGATCCTCAATGACAAGCAAGATGAGCTCTCGCTAGGCTGGCTCATGAGCATGTCATTATCCCTTCCATTGGGAAGGAGAGTGCTGAGGTAGACACTTTGCATTCTATCAACTCTTTGACCTAGAGTATCATCCAAAATGCTAGTCCTATATTACAACACCATCTAGGGGAGTCTTCAAGTGGTAGGCTTCCACCCCATTCATGTTAGGTTTGCGGGGCGACTTGTACATTTGACCCCACAGACACTCAAGAGGCTGCTATGCAAGATACATTTGTAGCTACGAAGATGGCAAGGGAATTTGACATTTTTTAATGAGGATTTTGGCATCGATACTTGAGTAAATGTTAGCATGTTCATTGAATTTAATTTATTAAATTTCATTTTTGAAATGCAAGATTAACTAATTTAGTTTTATGATTGTAATAAAATTTTAGGGTCACAGTGTTGATATTGGATACATCGGCCCTCCACTTGTTTATTAATCCATTGCATCTACCGCTGAGGTATGTTATAACTAGTAAACAATTATAAATTTATTACATGTGAATAATATTGTTATATGAATGGTACAATCTAATATCCGATTTTGGATGTTGAATAGGCTAATATTGTAGGTTTCATGGGAACACCTCCTAGTGCCAATGGAGTTAGAAAAACCTATATGCAGGTAATATAATAAAGAGTTTAACTAATGAATTGTACTCAATAGATTTGTGTAGTTTATGTTCATATCATTGATTACATTACATTGCACATCTTTCAAACTCAAAGCATTACTTCGCATTCCATAACTAATAACTAGATGTTGATAGATGACAAAATTTCAACTACAATATAGTTGTTTAGAAAGTAAACATAAGCAGTTATGCAATTACTTCACATAGCATAAGTAATAACTAGGAGTAGCTACCAATTGCATTTGCTTGTCATGGCATTCCATGAGACCACTTTTTATTGAGGCATTTTTTCAAATAGTTCACTGCCTTGTCTATGCTATGGATGCTCGAAAGAAATAATTGAAAAAATAATAGTAAGAAATAGAATAGACAAGGCAATGAGTTGTTTGAAAAGATGCCTCAAAGAGATGTGGTTTGATGGTGATGTCCATCACCATGAGATCCAATTTCATTGAGGTATTTTTTCAAACAGCTCACTACCTTTTCTATGCTGCCACATTTTCCATACATGTCTACCAAAGAATTTTATCAAACAGTTCACTTCCTTGTTGCTATGGCTAAAAGCCTTAAAAAAGGTGCTAAAACATAGATTTTTGGGACCCACTTTCTTTCTATCACTTCTAGGGTTTTTCACCTAGAATGAAAAAGAAGGGCCAAAAATGCTTATGTTCACATTCAAAAGTTAATGTGATGTGGATTCAAAATGCCTAGATGTAATTTTTAAATGAAAGAAATGAAAAAGATTACTTGACTAATGAATAGAAACTAAACGAAAACAACTTGTTTTCAAAAACACATTGTGTATTGTAAAATCACCTACAAATGAATGGGGAAATGCAACAGAAATGAATCGGACTGAAAGTGTGCACCTGGGATTTAGATGAGGACTAGAAATTGTTTTTGAAATGATGTTGATGATGTTTTTTAGGCCTAGAGGGACTCATTCACCATTCTAGGTGAATTAGTCCCAATTTTGGTAAACTGAGCCAAAATATGTTTATGTCAAAAAGGGTATCAAAAAATGCATAAAACACAAAATTGACTTGGAAATGGGACTCATTCGCCACCCATGGCGAATAAGTCCACTTTTGAATTTTTGGATTTTCAAAAGTGGATTCTGGAGCTTCTAATCTGCACTTTGACTTCCTATAGGTGTTCGCTTCCAAAACTCTGAGTTATAGGTCTAAAAATGAGTTTTTGTTGATATTTTGACTTGTTGAATGAAGAGATGACTTTAGCAACCTTGCAACTTGATCTTCAATGATTTCCAAGCTTCCAATAGACCTAAATCTACAAACACACAAGAAGAGAAGAAGAAATGGTGAATGTTAAGGGCATGGGGGTTTTCCTTGGTCAAACCCCTTTTAGGTAATTAAACCATATGATGGAAGAAAGTAATGAGTCATGCAAATAATGGAATTTATTACCTTTCCATGATGATAGATCTTGAAAGTCTACAACAAAACATGTAGAATTTTCCCTTGTATGTCTTAGGAAGCTAAATTAATGACTTGCAATGTGAAAGCCCTAGCTTGCTTAACTTGAGATAGAAGAATGGTGAATGAATAATGAAGAATGGATGTGTGTGAGATGAAGGATGTAAAATGAGGAGAAAAACACATATTTATACAATCTTGTGCCTTAGTTACCCATTCATACCTCATCATAGGCTGACATCAAGTGATTTTGAATAAAAACCCGAAAGGAAATTTTAAAAAATTTGAATTTGGGGCCAAGGGGGACTCATTCGCCACCCATGGCAAATGGGTGTCAGGAATTATCTTGTATTTAATGTTTTTTGTTAGGATTACATTAAAAAATACACTTAATTAAAGCATAAGAAAATGATAAATAGTGAAGTTATGCCTAGAGAAGCGTGAAATCTTGTTACAAGACTTTACAACACTTCAAAATAGGACTTTCGTAGTGATGAAAAGGTGATTTTTAAGTGAATTGTAATGAATAGAGTCTAGATGAGTGTAGAAATGTTTTACAACACTTCACAACACCTTCACAATATCTCGTTAAAAGAATTTTATTCAATTTGCAAGGGTCCAAGACCTAGTGTGGATGCATAAAATGCCTCACAACACCTAAATCAAGGCCTCATTAAGTCCAATTAATCTCATGTCAAGAAAAGGGTTCTTTTTTCTACAACAAATTTATCCCCCACTTTATTGATAGGATGAACTTGCTTCAAACTCCCACTAAAGTAGACATTCAAGAGAGATTCACAAGTATAGATGCAAATGACAAAGAAGAACAACGATCAAAGAGATTACGCAAGCCCCCAAGATCTAATATCCTAAGTCAAACTATCAAGATAAAAAATAATGCAATGGTAAGATAGAGAAAGATGAAAATAAAAAGATGGATCAAGGTTCAACCGTTTGTCCAACTAGTTGTGGATCAAATCTAGGCTTGCTTGTTCGAAAAAAGAAATGTGTACTCACTCTGGGGAAACAGAACTCATGACAGTCTTCTAGATGAGAAGACCCGAATGTACTCACTCTAGGGCCACAAAACTTTTGGTTGTTTGTGGGGTGAGAAAGCCCAAAAGGTAAGATACATACGCTAGTTGGTATGCACTCACAAACACAAAGGTGCCAACAATGGGGAAAAGTCATGCTGCTAGGCAGGCTTCTCGCTCAACCATTCAAAGTGATACCTCCTGATAACTTTAACAAGGCGCCACAAAGGAAAGATGGTTTTCAAGTTCTATGAGGTAAGAAAAACTTTGTATTCTTGACACTCATAGAAATTGTTAATGCAAAATAGTGTAAAGATTGTTCAAAGGTATTTTGGTTTTTTCGTGCAATGTCTCATCTTAGGGAACATCATGCCCAATGTTTCCAAGAGAGGATAAGTGCAAATGATCTCATCTTGTTTCTAAGAGAGGACAAGTGCAAGGTCTCATCCTAGGAAACATTGTACCTAATGCTTCCAAGAGAGGGAATCACAAGAAAAAGAAAATCACACAATGAAATGTGAGTGGTGATGTATGTCCCCACTTTAAAACAATTGCGAGCACTTGTACTATGATAAATTTCTTTAAAGTAGAAGAAGAGGACATGAGAGCTTACTCGGAAAGCCCTATGCCAACTCATATGTTCCCAATAAGCTATGTTATGAAAGAGAGAATTATTTCATATGCGAGCCAACTTCAGGCATGTCGTCCACATCCCAAGCTTGCTCTTATGCATTCATGAAAGGTTAACGGCTATCCCAAAGGAGGCAACTACAAGTGACATACGAAGACAAGGCTACTAGACTCCTTGCCCCCACTGAGTGCAGGACAAAGGTGAGCCAAAACGATTGATGAGATTCATGCTAGAGTGAAAATCAATAGCAATTAGAGAAATTAGGTGGCCCCACATAAGGAAGCATACCAAACTCCTGAAAATGTTGGATTTTGTGACTCAAATCCTGACATTCATTAATGGAATGACCATGAAATCTATGATAGGCACAAAATGAAGTCTTGGAATAACATTTCTTTCATATTCTGGGAGGAAGGGTGATCAAGTGATCTTGAAGAAGTTTCGACAAGCTACCCACTTTATCAAGGGTAAAAGGTGGTGTTATGGTGGGTGTGAAAGATACATCTTGCATAGTAGTAGATGTCATACTCAAGCACAAGACTCTGTAGATTGCAAGATTTTAATTTCTCCAGTATAGGAGGATAAAATATCTAATGAATTCCAATCATGAGCATTTTGCAAGATGACAGTTTGAATGTTTTGGGAAGGATGGTGTTCAAGGCCATTAATTGTGAAGGAGGAATTAGGGGTGTATTGTGATTTGTGAGATTAAATGAAGGTGGGTAAAGGATGAGAGGGTTGTTAAGATGTCCTATGGTATATGTGTGTGGTCCATTGAGCAAAGGTGATCTAAGGGACACTTGTGCATTCATATCCTCAGCAATCTTGTTTTGATGTATCTCTAAGTAAGCGAAATCAAGAACAAAATGTTGAGTGAAAGAAGACAGAAGACTATTGTTGTCATATTGTAGCACCATGATATTCTCCCTAGGAGGAGAGTTTGTAGGAGAAAAACAAGCCACGTGTTATTGACAAGTAAGGCTAGGTTCTTCCAAAATGAATTCATCGCTAATAGGGGAATGATCAATAATTGGAGTATGAAGGGGGGGGTGATTATGAGAAGCTATTAGTTGAATGTCCATTTTCATTAAGGTCTCATTCTCTTGTTCCATATTATCTACAGGTATGTGCAGGATCATGATGGGCCAAAAAGTGGCAATATGATGGGTATTGTGGTTGATGACTTTTTTTTAACCCAAAATTGATGAAACAAAAAGGGTTTTTAAAAGAGATTCTCAACTTTCCACCAATATAAATTATGCTTTACTTTGAATTTAATAAGTAATTATTATTCATTTTCTATTCAAATTACGACTAAAGTCCTGATTGATAGACTGATTGAAAAACATCTATAGCTTTCAAATGGTATCACATTTTTGAATCCAAAAACATGTGTCACATTCTATGCTTTGCATACTATAGGATTAAAAAAGGAAAAATGAATTTCATGAAGTTTTGACCAAGTTAAGGTGGTCACACATATGAGTTTTTTATATTTTTTAAAAGTTGTAATAAAAAATTCATAATTAATTATTTACTTGGAAAAAAATTACAAAAAAATATGCATCACATTGGGATATGAGTCCTCTACTTATATCTAAAATCTTATTGAAAAATATTATCATTTTATTGTGGTTAGGGTGGTCAGACAGACACCTACTTCTTATTTTTTCCCTAAAATTTAAGTACTATTGTATTGAAATTTCAAAATTTCACCAAATAGATTTCTTTTTTTTTAAACAAACCTAGTAGTTTATAAACTAAATTCAATTTTCTACAAATTCTATTCTTACATATTTTTGAAATAATATAGATAACTTATTCAAATTTTTACGTCAAGTTGCCTAACTCTAATTTTTCTTATTTTTTTGCCACTTAAGGGCCTGTTTTTTCCATGATGATTCTACACATACCCCTACCCCAGTAGGAGAGCTTGTAATATGTTCATACAAGTTTGAAGTGTGTAAAGTAGCTTCATCACAAGTGAGGGAGGCATCAAGAGAAGGATCGCTATGGTTTTCAAATAGATCTTCACATAGGATAGAGACATTAGGGAAGGGAGGATCAAGGGTGTCATGATTTGTAATAGGCATGTCTTCTAACACCATCCTATCCTCGATACTTAGAGGAGGGATATTAGGAGATGAATTAGTGTGATTGTCATGAGCATGGAGAATTGGTAAGGTGATGTTGAGGAATGTATCTATGATCTCATGTTTTGGTTGTGTAAGCTCATCCAAAGGGGAATAAGGAGATGGAGAATCAAGACCTTCAAGGCTTGTAACTTCTTGCACAAAAATACCTTCGCCACTAATAGGAGAGGTATCAGAAGAAGAAAAAGTATGTGTGTTATGATTGTCTACATTTCCATTCTCACCAATGGGTATTGTAAGATTAAGGATTGTATTAATGGATTGTTTCTTAAAGTCCTTATTATGGTAGTCAAAAGAAAACTCATAAAAGGGGATATTATGCTTATAAAATCCATGTTTAATCAAATCAAGAGCATATATTTTGAAATAAAACATGTTAAAATGAAAGAATTCACAATGCAATGCAATTTTTAGTTTTTAAGTGTTTGTTTACACAATGCAACTATCAGAAAATGATATGTTGTGAATGCAAGAGTGAAATTAAACAATACATGAAATGAGCTATTCTAAGTGAAATGTATGCTATAGAAATTCAATCAGGTGATATAGATAGCTGATGGCAGCAATCAGAAGCCTAAAAATAGTGTTTTCAATTATTTACAAGGTTGTTTCATGGGTCAAGAGGGTCTGATTCACCCAAGGTGGCGAATGAGTCCCAGTATGGACCTCTTTCAGAATTTCCAAAAATTTATGACTGATTAGGATCCCTTCTAAGTGCTAATAAGATGTAGACCTAAGTGAAAAATGCATAATTTCAAAAAAAATTAATGATTAAAGATACAAAAATGCAACCTAGTATGTACAAATACAAAATTGGTAACCCTAGAATGCAACTTAACTAATGCAACATGCAATGCAAGCTAATTCTAGGAGAATGATGGACTCTAAATCATAAAATAAAGTATTCAAAAAATTAGGCTCACCAAAGTGAAACATATATTTTTGGGACCCACTTTCTTTCTATCACTTCTAGGGTTTTTCACCTAGAATGAGAAAGAAGGGCCAAAAATACTTATGTTGACATTCAAAAGTTAACGTGATGTGGATTCAAAATGCCTAGATGTAATTTTTAAATGAAAGAAACTAAAAGGATTACTTGAATAATGAATAGAAACTAAAGGAAAACAACTTGTTTGAAAACACATTGTGTATTGCAAAATCACCTACAAATGAATGGGAAAATGCAATAGAAATGAATCAGACTGAAAGTGTGCACTTGGGATTTTGATGAGGACTAGAAATTTCTTTTGAGATGCTTTTTATGATGGTTTTCAGGCTTGGAGGGATTCATTTTCCATTATGGGCGAATCAATCCTAGTTCTGGTAAACTGAGCTAGAATATGTTTTTATCAAAAAGGGTATTAGAAAATGCAAAAAACACAAAACTGGCTTGGAAATGGGACTCATTCACCACCCATGGTGAATGAGTCCACTTTTTAATTTCTAGATTTTCAAAATTGGATTCTAGAGCTTTCAATCTACACTTTGACTTCCTATAGGTGTTTGCTTCTGAAACTCTGAGTTACGGGCATGAAAATGATTTTTTGTTGATATTTGACTTGTTGAATGAAGAGAGGACTTTAGCAACCTTGCAACTTGATCGTCAATGATTTTCAAGCTTCCAATAGACCTAAATCTACAAACACACAAGAAGAGAAGAAGAAATGGTGAATCTTAAGGGCATGGGGGTTTACCTTGGTCAAACCCCTTTTAGGTAATTAAACCAAATGATGAAAGAAAGTAATGAGTCATGAAAATAATGGAATTGATTACCTTTCCATGATGATAGATCTTGAAAGTCTACAACAAAACATGTAGAATTTTCCCTTGTAGGTCTTAGGAAGATAAATTAATGACTTGCAATGTGAAAGCCCTAGCTTGCTTAACTTGAGATAGAAGAATGGTGAATGAATAATGAAGAATGGATGTGTGTGAGATGAAGGATGTCAAATGAGGAGAACAACACTTATTTATACAATCTTGTGCCTTAGTTACCCGTTCATACCTCATCACAGGTTGACATCAAGTGATTTAGAATAAAAACCCAAAAGGACATTTTAAAAAAATTGAATTTGGGGCTAAGGGGGACTCATTCACCACCCATGGCAAATGGGTCCCTCCTAGGACCTAAAAATGGGTGTCAGGAATTATCTTGTATTTAATGTTGTTTGTCAGGCTTACATTTAAAAATACAGTTAATTAAAGCATATGAGGGCATAAAGGGACCAAATAAAGCACAAGAAAGGGATAAATAGTGAAGTTATTCCTAGAGAAGCATGAAATATTGTTACAAGACTTTACAACACTTTAAAATAGGACTTGTTTAGTGATGAAAAGGTGATTTTTAGGTGAATTTTAATGAATAGAGTCTAGAAGAGTGTAGAAATGTTTTACAACACTTCACAACACCTTCACAAGATGTTAAAATCATTTTATTCAATTTGCAAGGGTCCAAGACCTAGTGTGGATGCATAAAATGCCTCAAAAAACTTAAATCAAGGCCTCATTAAGTCCAATTAATCTCATGTCAAGCAAAGGGTCCTTTTTTCTATGGCACAGGTGCTTTCCAATAAACTATGGATTCTTGGAAAAAAATCTGTCAAAGAATAATAGTAATCAATAGCATAGACAAGGTAGTGAAAAGTTTGAAAAAATGCCTTGAAGAAATGTGGTCTCATGGTGATGGAATGCCATTTCCATGACCATGAGACCACATTTATTTGAGGCATTTTTTCAAATAGCTCACCACCTTTTCTATGCTACCATGTTTTCCATACATGTCTACCAAAGAATTTTATCAATTTACTCACTTCCTTGCTGCTATGGCTAAAATCTTAAAATAGGTGCTTTCCAACAAACTATGGATGCTTGGAAAAAATCTATCAAAGCATAATAGTAAGCAATAGCATAGACAAGGCAGTGAGTAGTTTTAAAAAATGCCTTGAAAAAATGTGGTCTCATGGTGATGGAATTCTATTCCATCACCATGAGACCACATTTCCTTGAGGCATTTTTTCAAACAACTCATTGTATTTTCTATGCTCCCATATTTTCCATACACATCTACCAAAGCATTTAATCACTCTACTCACTTCCTTGCTACTATGGCTAAAAGCCTAAAATAGGTGCTTTCCAACAAACTATGGATGCTTGTAAAATTTTTATTAAAGCATAATAGTAAGCAAAAATATAGATAAGGCATTGAGTAGTTTGAAAAAATTCCTCGAAGAAATGTGATCTCATGGTGATAGAATGCCATTTCATCACCATGAGATCACATTTCTTTGAGGCATTTTTTCAAATAGCTCACCGCCTTTTCTATGCTACCACATTTTCCATACATGTTTACTAAAGAATTTTATCAAACTACTTGATTTTCCTTGTTGTTATGGCTAAAAGCCTAAAAAAGGTGCTTTCTAACAAACTATGGATGCTTGGAAAGAATCTATAAAGCATAATAGTAAGCAATATCATAGAAAAGGCAGTGAGTAGTTTGAAAAAATTCCTCAAAGAAATGTGGTCTCATGGTGATGGAATGCCATTCCATCACCATGTGACCACATTTCTTTGATGCATTTTTCAAATAGCTCACTACCTTTTTATGCTACCACATTTTGCATACATGTCTACCAAAGCATTTTATCAAACTACTCACTTCCTTGTTGCTCTGGCTAAAAGCCTAAAATAGGTGCTTTCCAACAAACTATGGATGCTAAGTGGAAAAAATCTATCAAAGCATAATAGTAAACAATATCATAGTCAAGGCAGTGAATAGTTTGAAAAAATTCCTTGAAGAAATGTGGTCTCATGATGATGGAATGCCATTCCATCACCATGAGACCACATTTCTTTGAGGAATTTTTTCAAATAGCTCACTACCTGAAGAATATAAACCAAACCTTTAGCCAAAATTCCCTTACAAATTATTTTCAAGGTCCTCATCCTCATACTTAATTTACCAATCCATCGAACCTTCCACCTTTTATTCCACTTTTCATGTCCCTAGCCCTCCCTCTTCATGTCATGATCTCCCTCCATCTCATAACCAAGACCACACTATACCATTCACCCCACCTCAACATAATACCATAGAGAAGGCAATGAACTGTTAGAAAAAATGCCTTAAAGAAATGTGGTCTCATGGTGATGGAATGCCATGACACATTTGTTTGTAATGGCATTCCATCACCATGAGACCACATTTCTTTGAGGAATTTTTAAAAATAGTTCATTTCCTTCTCTATGGTACCATAATTATTGTACATGTCTAAAAAAGCAATTTATCAAACGGTTCACTACCTTGCTGTTATGGATAAAAGCCTAAAAATAGGTGCTTTCAAATAGGATATGGATAGGGAAAATAGTAAGCATGATAGTCAAAAATATATAGTTTAATAAGTACTCAAAAATTTTTTCATTATCTCATACATTATAAGCCATGACATGCATCACTATTGTAGTTTTCATGATAGAATAATTAGTTGTTTTATTTTTATATGTTGCAAGTGGATACACATCCACATGTTCATAGGGAAATGGAGCTTGGTGTTTCTTTTTCTATAGACTCTTTAATGCCTCTCATAGAGGTATGAGGTAGATTACTAAATTTCAATTTACATTCATTGTTATAGCTCTTAGTTAGTGAAAAATAAAACCATTATTGATTCATAGTTTAATTTCTCTTTGGAAGGTTTCTACAAGGCTTTAGCACACCTCAACATGGGCATGTGAATATTTCCCTTGAGGATTGTCTAGTGGCGATAAGTGATTATTTTGTCAAATATATCATTTTTTATAATGTAATTTCTATATATTAATGTCTTTACTTGTTATTGTAATAGATACAACTTGACCAAGAACTAAACCCTAGGAGGAACACTAGGAGCACTCATTGAACTTAGAATAAATGAGTGACAGACTTATCGCCATCTAGCTGACAAGCAAAGGGTAAGAGTTCATTTCAATAGCATGAAGAACAATGAATTTTGATTCAGAACCCTTTGTTGTATGCCTATATGGCATTTTTGTACATATTTTTTATTGTATATATTTCACATTTTATGCCTATATGGCATTCTCATAAGCCTATATGGCTATTTTGTATATATTTTATACGTATATCAACATATATTGATGTATTCCTACATGGCTATTTGGTTAATAATTTTTTTTTTTATCGATGGTGTCCATATTTGCATTATAAATCCATGGTTCAATAGATATTAGTTACATGTATTCAAGTGTATACTTTACAAATTATGTGTATACTTTGTGACTTACATGTATTCCAATGTATAAAATGCGATTTATGTGTTTTCATGTGGATAGCTTGTAGTCATGCATATACTTTGTATTAATTTGAGTATACTATGTATTCGTGTGTATACTTCAAGGTTTATGTGTATTTGAGTAATTTTACTTCCCTTATTCACATGTATTCTTGAATTATTCACGTGTATACTTATTAATTGGTTATCCCTAGCATTGATCATTGTTGTCCTTCATGGTTTCTCTTGAATATTTATTGATTGATGCTAAATAGCTTTATTAGTTGATGCTAAACAACTTCAATATTTCCAAGAATGCTAGTAGAGTTACAAATTACAAAATTGCAAAAATTGAAAAGAAAAGATTAACTATAAATAAATGCACTATTTATTAACTTGATAATTGCTTAAGAATGAGTATGATATATATATATATATATATATATATATATATATATATATATATATAATATATATATATATATATATATATAATATACATATATATATGTATATATATATATATATATATATATATATGTATATATATATATATATATATATATATGTATATATATATATGTATATGTATATATGTATATGTATATATATATGTATATATATATATGTATGTATATGTATATATATATATATATATATATATATATATGTATATATATATATATATATATATATATATATATGTATATATATATATATATATATGTATATATATATATATATGAAGAGATGAGTCTTCTAGAATGGGAACTGCCAAATAAAAAATAGGCATGAAGCTCCATGCAACATTGCACAACTAAGCAATCATTATCCTAAAAATCTAACAGCTAGCGAACTTATCTAAAGGAATATTTTAGGCATAATATTCTACACTAACATTTTCATAATCAATGGCTTGTTTCCATGTTCACTCCCCAACTATCAACCAAAATTTTTCAAGAAACCCCTTTGATATACTTCTATGTCCATCGAATCAATGGATATAAATCTCACCAAAGGATTCTCAATACTTTGAAAGCAATAATCCACCCAAAATTGCAATGGTAGATAAGGTAAATGAACCCACATAGGCATAACTAAATAAAGAATAGTTCACCCTTCATAGCTTGGTGAAACCATTGCCAAACTTAGAAGATCTTAAAGATAAAGAAGAATTATGATTTATATAATATAGAATTAGTGTACCCTCTTTGATGACTACAAAATTTTCAACCATGGGCTTATCATGCTTTTTCAAATTTGGTAAGAAGGATTATTTAAGATCCTTGAGCAATGTATTTATGAATGCTCCCTTGTTCTTACATATCTCAATTCAATTTAATTCAAAGAGTTCCATCAAATGCTTTATCTAAAAGCAAAACACACATTTTCAATTGGTATTCCATGAAATGTTTCATTAAAAGATTCTAGTATATTTAATCTTTTGATTGGAACACCTCAATTAAGCAAAGGATACATAATTTTCACAACACTTGCAAAACATAATATTCATAGTAGATGATGAATAGTTAGCTTCTTGACACATTATCATACAAACATTTATCTTGAATAGTCTTTAAATATTTTAAAAAAATAATCCTCATAGTACATAATGAATTGTTATGATCTTGATCCATCACCATATAGACACATCAAAAGATGTATATGTCAATTTTTTGCAATATTATTTCATGTATAGGAAACGGACTTGGTAGAAATATTTATAATTTATAATACAAATAAGTAATGGACTTGGGTGAAAAATTTATTTATCACATAAAATAATAAATGTACATGAGAGCATCACTTGTATCTCTTAGACTCCAATTTTCAAGTATAGAAAATCATTTCAAATGAAAATGACAAAATGCTTCACAACCAAAGTTGATAATTGAGGAAAAAATAAAATGTTTCCAAGTTCCACCATTGTACGTATTTTCAATTGGTTGTATATTGTTGTAAGGGAAAGGAGGATATTTAAAAAAATATTTCACTTGCTAGACTTGAGGATGATCATATTATTTTGGTGTGGAAAACTCAAACTTCTCAAGTGTCATGCAAATGTTTCTCTTTTTGATTGTTTTGCATGCCATCATAAGGGATTGAGATGGTTGAACGTAGCTCAAAGTGATTCTTTATGTTTGGGTGTGGAAGAGTACCATTCCTAGCATAAACCTACCTATCATGATGCCTTGAAATAGTTCATTTGGTCACACAAGTTGCAAAATGAAAGTTGCACTGCTTTGGAACTTTACACTACTTGTATTTGACACTTTTACCATCAAGTGAAAACTGGACAACATGGGAAAATGATTCTAAGATAACAAAAATAGAGAGAAGTTATTGTAGAGGGGCCCAACTTGATCCCATAGGCTCAGACAAAGAGTTTGTAAGCATCACGGTTTTCAAGTAATAGTCTGTCAAAGATTGCATCCATTTTGCACTTTGGACCCTTAAGTGATCGAGTTAGTTGAACATAGCTCAAAGTGATTCAAAATGTTTGAGTGTGAAAGAAGACCATGCATATTGTAAAAATACCCATCTGGACATGTTGGAATAGTTCATTTCATTACACGAGTTGCAGAACGAAAGCTGCACCACTTTGTAACTTTACACTGCTTGCATTTGATACTTTTTCCATCAAGTGAAAATTGGACACCATGAGAAAATGACTCTGAGATAACAAAATATGAGAGGTTATTGTAGAGGGGAACAACATGATCCCATAGGCTTGGATGGTGAGTTCATAAATTTCACAGTTTCTGAGTAATAGCCCATCAAAGATTGCAACCATTTAGCACTTTGGACCCTTATGGGATCAAGTCAGTGGAATGTAGATCAGAGTGATTCGACATGTTTGGGTGTGAAAGAGGATCATGCCTAGTGTAAATTTACCCATCCAGATGTATTGAAACAGTCAATTTGATCACACGAGTTGCAAAACAAAAGTTGCAACACTTTGCAACTTTACACTGCTTTCATTTGACACTTTTTCCATCAAGTGAAAATTGGACACCATGGGAAAATGACTCTGAGATAACAAAAACTAAGAGAGGTTATAGTAGAGGGGTCCAAAGCAATATTATAGGCTAAGATGGAGAGTTCACAAGCGCCACAGTTTCTGAGTAATATCCCATCAAAGATTGTAGTCATTTTCACTTTGGACCCTTGAGGGATCAAGCCAGTTGAACGTAGCTTGGAGTGATTTAGCATGTTTGGATGGAAAAGAGGACCATTCCTAGTGTAAGTGTACCCATCTAGATGTGTTGAAATAGTCTGTTTGGTTAGACAAGTTTTAGAACAAAAGTTGCACCACATTGTAACTTTACACTACTTGCATTTGACACTTTTTCCATCAAGTGAAAACTAGACACCACATGAAAATAACTTGGAGATAACAAAAATAGAGAGAGATTATTGTAGAGGGGCCCACCACAATCTTGTAGGCTCAAACAAAGAGTTTGTAAGCATCACTATTTCTAAGTAATATTTCGTCAAAGATTACAACCTTTTTGCACTTTGGACCCTTAAGGGATTGAGCCAATTGAACATAGCTCAGAGTGATTTGGTGTGTTTGGGTGTGAAAGAGGACCATGTCTAGTGTAAACGCACCCATCTAGATGCATTAGAATAGATTTTTTGGTCACATGAGTTGTAGAACGAAAGTTGCATCACTTTGCAACTTTACACTACTTGCAATTGACACTTTTTCTATCAAGTGAAAATTGGACACCATAGGACAATGAATTTGAGATAGAAAAAACCAAGAGAGGTTATTGTAGATGGGCCCAACATTATCCCGTAGGCTTAGATGAATATTTTGTAAGCATCATGGTTTATGAGTAATAGCTCATGAAAGATTGCAGCCATTTTGCACTTTAGACCCTTAAAGAATCAAGCTGGTTGAATGTAGCTCAAAGTGATTCGGTGTGTTTGGGTGTGAAACATGACCATTCCTAGCATAAATGTACCCATCTAGATGCTTTGGAATAGTTTGTTTGGTCACACAAGTTGTGAAATGATAGTTGCACCACTTTGCACCTTTACACTACTTGCAATTAACACTTTTTCCATCAAGTGAAAATTGGACACCACGGGAAAATGACTTCGAGATAACAAAAACTGAGAGAGGTTATTGTAGAGGCGCCCTATGTGAGCCTAATGCCTTAGATGGAATGCTCGTACCTAACACAGTCTTTGGGTAACATGCCATCAAATATTGCTTCCCTTTTGTAATTTGGACTATTAAGGGATTATGCTGGATGAATTACAAATGTTTGAGGGCAGCAATAAATTTCAAAATTTGAGTTTAAATATCATTACAAATGTTTATGTGAATAGATGGTATGCTATATTTATATTGATATAATCATTAGGTTGATTTGTTTTAATAAATGAAGTTTTTATAATAAGTTAGTCAATTGGTGCTAGTTTTAATAGGGAGAGAATAAAAGAAGAAAAAGAATGATCGGTAACCATTAATGGTTATTACACTCACTATATTAATAATATGATGTTTACAATAAAATGAGATTTATTTGGCAGTCCTAATTCTTATGTTTTTGCTACAATTGTCTAATATGCTTCATACACCATTCTGAAACCCAATTGCTTGTATTTGTAGGCACAATGCTTTCTCAAAACTATCAAGTGGTAATACAAAATGATGAAAAAATGAAAAACTATATGAATTCCAACACCCTACTTAAATAAAATATCGAATCAATGTGTCACATTTTCATGCACACAAACTCAGCTTATAAGATTCTCTCATAATAACCAAAAATATGATTCAAGGGTGTCTTAGGTACTTTGTTCTCATAGATCTTTTACAATGTCACTCATACATTCAAGATTCTCTTATAATGTATATATCATAGGTGCTCATGATGAGGTTAACTTGAAATGAATAACTTTAAATTCCCTTGCTAAGCTTCACACACACTTTTATAATGTCTACAACATAGGTGGTCATGATGACGTTAACTTCAAATGAATAATTTAGTACCATTTGCTATTCTTGGATTTAGCATATACTTTACAACTTTATTTGGGTTTACTAGCTCCCACCTAAACAAAAAAAAAGAGATTGTAAATATTAATAATCACATAATCAAATAATCAATTCAAATAAACATGTGATATGTCAATAATCTAAAACTTGTGTGCTCAATTATGCAATATCTTATAACTTATCACTAGTCAATCTAGACAATTGAATATCTTAAAAAAATATTTTTTATATGAATATCAAGCATGCATCCCATCTATTAGGATTACACTTTAGAGGGTCCTCAAAGTAAGAATTATGGGTTCAAAGAATTCATAAAAGACAATTCCCAAGTATGGGAATATTGAAATTCAAATCTAAGGTCCTTCCATGTTCAGAGAACCATGTACCCCACTAACCAATGCTCGATTTGAACATATTAAGATAGTTTCTATGAAAATTGCGCATTTTCAGAAACCCTAGCTTAAAATAAGAATTGAGATTTGTCAAGATCATCAAAATAAGCATGTTGCATTTCTTTTTTGGCTGAAATTCTCTTAGATGGCTCATAAATCAACATTTTCTGCAAGGAGACACCAATCAATTTTTAGTAGTTTACTTACAAATAGGAAAGTAATAGAAGAAAAAGAAAGAGCATCCAAAATGGAAATGAAATGTAAATAGATTAAAGGAGTTGATAGATAATAAATCACACCATTTGGTTCCAAGTTGGGAATAGCAGGGCTTAAATATTGATGCTTCTATTTAGGATAGGCATGTCAGGCTCTGAAATTAGTCACTCCTAGCCATACATCTTCATTGGGAGTTCCAAGATTCCTATTGCACAAAACAACCTCTCATGAATAGAACATGAATAGAACGTAACAAAACTATTACTTTCCAACCTTTTGGAAACTTGTAACCTGTTATAAAAACAATAAAATTTAATCTTCCACTTAGTTTACTAATCTATCAAGAGAATATCCTACATCATTTTTTTTACATATTTTTTGAGAAAAAATAAAATACCATTGAACTTTGTATCCTTTGTCATAGTTCTAAACATAAAGTGTGATACATTTGCAAGTCTAATAACTTCATCAATCACCTACATACATGATATAAACATTAGATGATAGCATTGGCATCATACAAATTAATGTGTATACTTACAAATTAATAAGAACCAATGTGCATACTTAAAAATTAATCCAACGAACCATTCGGGTTTGCTCTACTCTTTATTATGTCAAGTATTGCCTCATGCTTAGACTCACACACCTTCCACAAGGTCTTGTTCAAAGGTCTACCCCCATATTTGATCAAACAAACATTGGATGCCATGAAAAGGTTTGAGTAACGAAGAATCTTCTGATGCATGTCAAAGTCCTGAAACAACCAAAATTTAACACTCTTATGTGGGTACCTTCTAAGCCATGTTCCAGTAACAACAATTGAGCCCAGGTGTAGGGTATTCGATAATTTCTCCATCTATAATTGGGGCCTCCAATTTCTTTTTGACCTCAACACAATGACACAAGTAATAATTTGT
The DNA here is from genome assembly GCA_007258455.2 of Sequoia sempervirens. Lineage (NCBI taxonomy): Eukaryota > Viridiplantae > Streptophyta > Pinopsida > Cupressales > Cupressaceae > Sequoia > Sequoia sempervirens. The sequence continues at coordinate 88,845 of VDFB02351695.1, forward strand.
TCCCTCTTTGTTGTTGTGAGGCATAGCTAATATATAAAATGATATGTTTATTTTAAAAAAAAATTGATCATAATGCATTTTGAATAAATGAATAATTTTTGGCAAAAATAAATACTTTTATATTATTATAGATCATATAATTATTTAATATTATAATTTTCAGAAATACTAATCTCTCTCACAAAATGTTGTAGGTGGGTAGCCCAGGTCCTTAATACTAAATGTTTGGTATTGGATTTTAATGTTGAAAATATAATTTAATCTTTTATGTGTGTTTATTTGTGAAGGAAAAATATGTTTTCATTTGGTTATCCTTGTATTTAGCTAAAGTATTGAGGAAATTGAAGAGTTGAGAAATATTTTATTTTCGAAAAGGAAATTTGAATGGTTGGGGGAAAGGAAATGAAAGCTTTTTCTCTTTCCTTATTTATTGTTTTCTTTTGGGTGGAATGGGGGGGATGGCTAGATTGAATTGGTTCAGACTAATTCTAACTTGGACAGCCAAGGTATGTTTTTGTGTTGTTTGTGTTGTTGTTGAATTCTTGATAGTTGCTAATTGTATTGGTGTTTTTTTGGGTTGTTAATGTATTCCTGATAAATATTGTTATTGTTTGTGTAATAAAGGTTTTGGGTGTGTATAAGGAGCGGATCTCACCTAAGGAGGGCTAAGAGCCTCCTTCATGTGGAGTTTAGGAGGGTGTGAAGCCTCTCTTGGGGATGGTTGATCAAATATGAAAGTATGTATTTGTGGATGATATGGAAAAATTAAAAACCATGGACATTGGTTATTGTAATGAATGGAGGTGGGTTGGATGATGGTGGTAGTTTGTGGTAATGGCTGGATGGATGGTAGTGGTGGTGTGTGGATATTTTTGGATGGATAGTGGAGGTTGGGTGTGGAAATGGTTGGATGGGTGGTGGTGATTGTGTATGAAGTTCTATATGAAATTGATTGCTTGTGCCCCAAGAGGGAAGGGAATCCCCCTTCTCCCCCTTTACCAGAATTTGATGAATGAATTCATTGTGTGTGAGACAATGTTATTGTTTATGTGTTTTCAAATCTGTAAATTAGCATTGGGTTTTTCTGCTTGCTCAGGGTTGGAATTTCAATCCTATGGTTGGTTGGTGAGTAGTATTGGGGCGGCTATAATTCAATATTGTAGGTTTGCAAGTGATCTATACATGTGAAAATTATTGAATGAATGGGTGTTCCTTTACATCTTTGTTCTAAATTGATTGGTTGATTAATTTTTAAAAAATCAGGTAAGAGAATTATGATGATCGGATTTAGATTCAACTATAGGTTTTTTATGAGTGTTTTAGCAGATTGTTAAAAGGAAGATTGGATGTTGAAAATTTCTATAATATTTTTGATCCAAAATTTTGTGTTAATTGAAAACAAAGGAATTATAATGATTAGATGTTTTATTCAAATAAATGCTCTTTTGCTTTCATTCTAAAATCTACAAAATGAATAAATAGTTACTATTCAGGTATGCATTGTTAATTTTGGTAGCTTGGACAGGTGTCTCCATTCCCAAGAAATGTTTATTTAATTTTTTATTTTTTTTCTGGAGACTTCTAGAAAGGAGTTAGTTGTCTAGATAATTATTTAATTAATTAATTGATTCCTCTAGAGACTTCTAGAATTCAGTTAGTTAGGGTTGTTAGAGTCTAATTTAATCTTAGCCATTGATTGAGATTAAAGTATAAAAGGGGATTAATGGGCATTTGGAGAACACACACTTGAGGAGCATTTGCAGTGATAGCAAATAAATTTATGGAGAAGATTATTGTCGGAACTCTGCAAGTAAGAGGCAAGTAGTTTATGTAGATTATTGCCGGAACTCTGCGAGTAAGAGGAAAGTAGTTTATATATCTCTTAATTTGCTGAAGTTTAATAAAATCCTTCATTTGCAGTACTGATTTTCTACCTGTGGTTTTATTTGTAAAGTTGCAGTTGTATTATTTTTCAATATTTGCTGTGAATTAATTTTTCACAGTCAAATAATCTATATAGATAGGAGATTAATAATCAGTAACTGCAATAGAACATTCACATGCATGAACTTTGTTTTGTAAATGTAGATGAAAATATTAGTATACTAGTTGGATTTATTAGAGTTTTTTATTGGTAACATCCTTTTCTAAAAATGAATTCTGTAAATAACGTGTTTATCTCGCAGCCTTTGGAAGGTTTCTTCTGAGTGCATAGGCATATAGTAAATCTATTGGAGCCTGGGTAGTTGTGGTCGTTTCAGCTTTCATTATATACTCTACCGACTCTGGCCCAAACCGCTACTATCCACACCCTTTTGCTTAGACCTTCTTAGATAACTAAGAAGAATGTTTGATGTTTTTGATTATACGTTTTATTTGTAGACAGCTTTGAAGCACCACTAGTGGACAAGGAGTGAAGACTACATTCTGTGAATTATTATGTCTTTCGATTCTTGTTCGATGAGGGAAAGTTGTGGTATCCTTGTGTAAGTATTATGGAACACTTGCAACGGTAAGCTCAATATCATCTTAGTTGGTATACTGCTCAATTAACAGTACTTATTTCATATAATATTTTTGGGGGTAGACGTGTTTTCTATGTAGCCGTGGTTGCAATATTTGTGTAGTCAGTGATTATTTCCTTCTGCTGCGATTCTGTTTTAACACCTTGTAACCTCATATTTAATAAATATATAGTTAATGTAAATTTCCTCCCTAACACCTCAATATCTAAACATTTGAAACATATCCTTTAACACTTTTCCTGTGTCCGACGTATCATCTTTCTATGTTTGTCTCTGCCAGTGCATCTTATAAGTGTATCTGTTTCTTTAGTTGATCGGCTAAATATAAGCACTTTCTTTCGTGCTCAAGATTCCCATCAACCCGGTAACTGAATGAATGAGGAACTTATATTCTTTCCTTATGTGTTTCGATTCCCCCACCTTAAGATAAGGCGTTGTGTAGGAAAGTGATAGTTCGCATCCACAGAGTATTCTTTTCCTTCATGAAGTTTTTCTTTGCTCGGCCTTTCCTCTTCAGTTCTGTTAGATAACATCTGTTTAAACCCCTTTACAATGGAAAAAGCGTCTCTTTCTATCTTTAAGAACGATTATAAATGTGATTTTTCTGGTATCGTTTTAAACTGTTAGATTCATTTGTTTGATATTCTTTCATACCCATTCAATGGTTGTTTTGAAGATTTATTTCCATCTTTGTCTGTGGCATTTGTTTTAGCAACATCAAAGTTCCTCTGATTTTCTCCTATGTATTCGTAATATGAACTTATCCATGTTTGTTCTGATGATAGTTTCTTTGTGGCAGCTCTTTGTTCCTATGTAATGGACTGCACCCGCACCATCAATCCTTTGAATACGTTATATCAATTGGGTTAACACGTTAATGTTGAGTCACTTCAGTGTTCTACATTTGGAATAAATAATCAATAAACAGATCTTTAATAGTTCGTTTCTATTTCCGTTACTTGCTTTATTCTTCTTGTCATTCACTAACATGTGATCTGTTTTTGCAGTTTCGGTGCCATATTATCTTGTATCATATTCTTGATAGTCGGTCTACACAAAGTTGTTCATTTCTTGGCCATTGATGTTTGTATCTCATCGAATCTTCTTAAGCAAAAGTTCATCTTAATTTTTAATAAAGAAAAGAGGGTAGATATTATTTTACCTTCTAAGGTAAACCTTTTCATTTCATTTTATTTATTTATTTGTTTTTGAATATTTATGGGTAAATTTATATGTGAAAGGATAGCCTTATTTATTTATATTGTTTAGTATCTATATGAATATTTAAAATGAATAAATATATTCTTTCATATAATATTAAATATTTAAGTAATTACTTTTAAAAACAAATAGTTAATAAAGTAAATAAATTATATTTAATTTGAAAAGTAATCATTAATTATATTTAATAAAAAAAATATTTGTTTTAATAGAAGAAAGATTCTAAATATAGGATTTATGTAGGAGGTTGGAAAAAATATAATATGAGTGTAGTTATCATTGTGGGTTTTAAGCGTTAGCCTACCTTCACTTTAAAATCTTAAGTAACCTTGTTTTTAAGTCGACTTGTTCCTTGAGTAGTGTATTTATACCACTATTTCAAACATTGTAGGTCATGAAGGGAATTACATAATTGATTTTATATATTCTTCCATTCTAATGCTTGGAAAATTGAAGTTGATAAAAAATGCCAATTTGATCATTTGCATGAAAGAAGGAAATAAATTTTTTAATTGCATGTAGGTAGTTTATCTTTACTACTTGTTCTATTAAATCTTCTCTTAAACTTAATTATTTAGTTGTGTTTTATCTATTTATTCTTGGGTGGGCATTACAATTGTCTTCATCTACAATAACTGCATAAACATACCCTACATTGATATGTGTAGCTGTGTCGTAGGAAAAAGTACCCTTTGCTTGACATGGGATAATTCATGATAAAATGGACTTAATGAGGCCTTGATTCAAGTGTTGTGAGGCATTTTATGCATTCGCACTAGGTCTTCAACCCTTGCAAATCGAATAACATGCTTTTATTGATGTCTTGTAAAGGTGTAGTAAAGTGTTGTAAGATGCTTTCATGCTTTTCTAGACTTAAGAAACACATTCCCCCTTAATTCAACTTTATAAAATGTATTTAAATACATCTTCACATCAATCGAGAAGGTTTTTTAATTAAACTTAATAATAAATTAGTGTTGTACTATGTCTTGAACATTCACATCGATTCTTGTGCTTTCTTAGGTTATGTAGACCTCATTTTAATGTTGTAAAGTGTATTTAATCACACTTTCACATTGATTTATGTGTTCCAAGCCCTATTTGGCATTTACATCATCACTAAATAGGTCCTTATTAACCCATATTGTGAAGCTTGAGGCCTAAATTGATCAAATACCTAACAAGGTTGCATTTTAGACCTTATTTCCTTAACTTTTAGCATCCAAGCTATCAAAATAGCCCCTATGGGACCCATTCACCATACATGGAAAATTAGTCCCATCCAGGTGGGACCCATTCACCATGTGTGGTGAATGAGTCCCATTTGGCCCAATTTTGACCTTTGAGCGGGAAAAAAGTGAAATTTGAGTTTAATTTTTGCTTCATGTCGGCTTGTGTTGAGGTATTAATGGGTAAAATAGGTAAATTTCCCATAAATATAAGTATTTTAACTCATTTTCACATCTCTTATCTCTCATCAGTCATTCATCCACAAATATTTCATCTCAAGTCAAATAACTTAGGGTTTTATCATTGCAAGATATCAAGAAAGCTTCTAAAGGGTTGAAGCTTCATGTTGTGTTGTAGACTTTCAATATCTATCATCATGGAAAGGTAATCTATTCCAATATTGCATGTTTCATTCCATTCTTTCATCATTTTGGTTTAATTACCTAAATGGGATTTGACTTTAAGGCAAACCCCCATGCCCTAAAATTCACCATTTCTTCTTCTCTTCTTGTGTGTTTGCAGATTTAGGTCCCTTAGAAGCTTAGAAATCATTGAGGATCAAGCTGAAAGGTTGTTAAAGTCCTCTCTTCATTTAACAAGTCAAAGAATCAACAAAATCTCATTTTCAGACCCGTAAATTAGAGTTTCGAAAGCAGACGCCTGTAGAACATCAAAGTGCAGATCGGAAGCTTCAGAATCCACCTTTGAAAATTTAGAAATTCAAAAGTGGACTCATTCGCCATGGGTGGCGAATGAGTCCCACCCCAAGGTCATTTTTTGGATTTTTACATTTTTAGATACCCTTTCGTGAAAAATGGATTCCCATGGAGTTTGGCAGAACTAGGACTATTTTGCCTAGAATGGCGAATGAGTCCCTCAAGGCTTGAAAAACTCATCAAAATCATTCCAAAATAAATTTCCTGACTTCCTCAACATTCTAGGTGCACTCTTTTAATTTGATCCATTTATGTTGCATTTTTCCATTCATTTCTAGGTGATTTTGCAATACACAATGTGTTTTCTAACAAGTTGCTTTTCTCTAGTTTTTATTCATTAATCAATCAATTTTATTAGTTTCTTGCATTTAAACATTGCATCTAGGCATTTTTCATCCTTTTTCCATTCATATCACATTTATCTTTTATTGTAAACATAAGCATTTTTGGACCCGTCTTTCTCCTTTTAGGTGAAAAACCCTAGAAGAGCTAGAAAGAAAGTAGGTCCAAAAAAATTATGTTTCAATTTGGTGAACCTGCTCTTCAGAATAATTTCTTATCTGATTTGGATTCCTTGATCATCATAGATCTAGCTTGCATTAGGGTTTGCATGATTCATTTGCATGCTAGTTGTTAAATTTTGCATTCATAAAAAAGTGCATTTTTCTTGCATTTTTAGCATCTAAATTTATTTCAATTCTCTGAAATTCTGCATTTTTCAATTAGGTCTACATCATAGCACTCATAAACCATCAAAATTAGTCAAAATTTTATGAAAATTTTGAAAAAAGTTCTTATTGGGACTCATTCGCCACCCTGGTCGAATCAGTCCCTTTTGACCCTTGAAACAGCATTGTACAAAACTCAGAACTCTATTTTTCAGCTTTTGTTTGGTTCCTTAACTTCTATATATCATTCAGTTGAATTTTTGTAGCATGCATTTTGTAAAATCTCACTTTAATTAGCTCATTCCATGCATTGTTTCATTTCACTTTTGCATTAGCAACATTGTGTAAATAGAAAATTAGCTCACATAAAAATTGAAAATTCATTTCCTTTTAATTCATTGCATTGTATTCTCTTTCCTTTTTTCATCATACCATGTTTTCTTTTAAAAGATGTGGCTTTGATTTTGTTAATAGTGGATTGTATAAGTACAACATTCACTCTTATGAGTTCACTTTTGATTACCACAATGAAGACTTTAAGAAACATGATTAAACCATTGGTACAATCCTTAATCTTACATTTCCCATTGGTGAGAATGGTAGTGTAAACAATCCAAGCAATCATACTTGTTCTTCTCCAAATACCTCTCCTATTAGTGACAAAGGTATCTTGGTGCCAGAAATTACAAGCCTTGAGGGTTTTGATTGTCCATTTTCTTATTCCCCTTTGAATGATAACAAAAACATAGAAACATTCCTGAATACCACCTCACATAATCCCCATCACTATGACAATCAAACTTTCCCATCTCCTAATATCCCTCCTCAACGTCAAGAGGATAGGTTAGTATTAGAAGACGTCCCTATTAAGAGTCATGTGAATCTTGACACACCCTTCCCTAATGCTTCTCCCCTTTGGGATGATCTATTTGAAAACCATTGTGATCCTTCTCTTGATGCCTCCCTGACTTGTGATGAAGCTACTTTACACACTTCAAACTTGGATGAACATATTACAAGCTCTCCGAGTCAGGTAGATAACATAGCAAACGAGAAGGAGACCTTAACGACAATCGACGTTCAACTAACAACTTCTCCTAATCATCTTCCTCTTGACACTCCAACCACTAATTAATACCCTATTAGAGATGAAGTCATTTTGTTAGAACCTAGCCCTACTTTTCAAGAATATATGGCTTGTTGTTCTCCTAAAATCTCTCCTTCTAGGGAGAATATCGGGGTGCTAGAATACGACAACAATAATAGTGTATCTTCCTTAGATGAAACAGTGATTCTCAATTGTCATTCCTTAGAGATACATCAAACCAAGACCACTGAGGTTATGAATGCGCAAGTTTCCATTCGATCCCCCTCCATCAATGAATCAAATACATACCCCATGGGACAACCAAAGAATCCCCTAATTCTTTACCCACCATCACACAAGCAACAAACTCAAAACAAACCTCAACTCATCCTCTACCTACCTAATCATAATGTATCGCAACAACCGAGTTATAATACCGTTGCTCATACATATAACACTAGCAATAATCCACAACTTTTGCAACCAACCCCAACCCCTTTACCTTTACCCAATCTTCCTAGTGCTCCTCATTACGTCCCACACACAAAGGAGTATGATCTTGTTGAACAATTAAAGAAAACTCTTGCAAAAATTTCCCTTTGGGATTTACTTTAGATCTCACCACATTACCACACTATTCTTCAAACAGCCTTACAAAAAATTGTAGTTCCTCCTAATACAACTCCAAATGATGTGGAAGCTTTAATCCATAGCACGAATCTTGACATTACTTTCCATCAACACAAGCTCCCTCCTTTAGAGTTGTGAAACCAAAATGACACTTTCATGATCATCGCTCAATACAACACAATAGGCATAAAGAGAACTCTTATAGACAATGGCTTTTCTCTTGATGCGTGTAGTGTGAGTCTTTTGTATAGGCTCGCCATTCATACATCCACCATTCGATTTGATTCTCTATCTATTAAGGGATTTGACAATGTCACCAAGAAACCACTCGGGATAATCATTATGCCTCTTAAAGTTGGAGTGGTCACCTTAAATACACCAATCCATGTCATGCCTTATAAAATTTCATGCAATATTATCTTTGACAAACAGTGGATTCATGCCATGAATGGTGTGCCCTCCACTCTTCATCACAAAATTAAATACATTTACAACAACAAAGTATACACCCTTGACGTTGATCTTGAACCTTATAGTGTCTTACAACTTAACAAAACCAAAGAGAACCCCTTGAACACATTAACACTAACCATACAACTGTAACCTACACAAAAAAACAAAAAACACATTGAACATCACACAACATTATTAGATGACGATTGGGATTCCTTGGATTTTGAGCATGACTTCATGGACGAATACAAAATCATCCACAAAGATTCAAAAAAGGGAAAAGACACAACAATCATGTCAACACCAACTTCAGAAGACGTTTCAAAAGCATCCACCTCAACCACTTTAGATAAAGAAGCAAACTACACAACAACCTTTGACGAAGACAACAACGAACAACCACCCGATTCCAAAGGATTGAAACAACTTTATGGAAAAGGGTATGAGCTCATGAAAAGACTTGGATATAGTGGAAAAGGATGTGGTGCTCAAGAACAAGGTATTCACAACCATATCAACCCTCTCACACAACAAACAACTCATGGTCTTGGTTATTGTCCTATAATAGAGATTTCCAACCATCCACCCAACATCAACAGTATCACACAACACCCTTCTAAATCATCCTTCATCAAACATGCAACACATAATTACACCTTCACTTAATGTCAATGTCATCTTGCACAACACTCATGATTTGAATTCATTACACCTTCACTTAATGTCATTTTGCAGTTTCGGTGCCATATTATCTTGTATCATATTCTTGATAGTCGGTCTACACAAAGTTGTTCATTTCTTGGCCACTGATGTTTGGTGTTACCTTACCGCAGCTTCCTCGGCCTATGATTTTGCTTCTGCGACTCCATTCTTAGTCTTCATTACTTTATCTATCATCAACCCGATCCCTTCATCTGTCTTCGGATTCATTCCCCAGCACATTATTTATACACCGTTTGAGTTCAAGACTGTGCGCCTTTTGCTGTTCCAATCAATGCGATTATGTTCATGACTTACGTGTGTGTGGATAATGTTTCTATCCTGGCAGCGTCTCCTTACTTCCAGTCGTCTCAAAATATGGAGTGAATGCATGGTTGTTCCATCACATTTTGACTATTAAATGATATCTTTGATTAGCTTCCACATCGAACCAAATTACATGTTGTGCATGTAAATCGAAAGATTTAGGACGCCTCAGTGTTAATAACATTATGATGTTCCCGGGAGTGTTTGGGTTCATGTTGTTCATGGTGTTATGTTTTCAGATCAAAAGTGTAATTACGATGGAAAGTTTCTAAAATCCACTAATGTGGTGATCTTACTTACACTCGTTTGCTTAATGCCAAGCATGAAGGATTATTATCTTCACTTTGTGTTTATCTTTGTAATGATTTGGTGATACTTTGGAAACACATGGCGTGAGAATTTGATTTTTTTTTAGCATTACATGTGAAAGGAAAATTTGGATTTATCTACCATAGATTCCTTACTCTTTTTATTTAAAGGAATGTTTACTTTAAAAGCCTTAAGACTTAGGAATAAAACAAAATCTCATCGAATCTTCTTGAGCAAAAGTTCATCTTAATTTTTAATAAAGAAAAGAGGGTAGATATTATTTTACCTTCTAAGGTAAACCTTTTCATTTTATTTTATTTATTTATTTATTTTTGAATATTTATGGGTAAATTTATATGTGAAAGGATAGCCTTATTTATTTATATTGTTTAGTACCTATATGAGTATTTAAAATGAATAAATGTATTCTTTCATATAATATTAAATATTTAAGTAATTACTTTTAAAAATAAATAGTTAATAAAGTAAATAAATTATATTTAATTTGAAAAGTAATCATTAATTATATTTAATAAAAAAAAAAAAAATTTAATAAAAGAAAGATTCTAAATATAGGATTTATGTAGGAGGTTGGAAAAAATATAATGAGTGTAGTTATCATTGTGGGTTTTAAGTGTTAGCCTACCTTCACTTTAAAATCTTACGTAACCTTGTTTATAAGTCGACTTGTTCCTTGAGTAGTGTATTTATATAACTATTTCAAACATTGTAGGTCATGGAGGGAATTACATGATTGATTTTATATATTCTTCCATTCTAATGCTTGGAAAACTAAAGTTGATAAAAAATGTCAATTTGATCGTTTGCATGAAAGAAGGAAATAAATTTTTAAATTGCATGTAGGTAGTTTATCTTTACTACTTGTTCTATTAAATCTTCTCTTAAACTTAATTATTAGTTGTGTTTTATCTATTTATTCTTGGGTGGGCATTACAGTTGTCTTCATTTGCAATAACTGCATAAACATGCCCTACATTGATATGTGCAGTTGTGCCATAGGAAAAAGTACCCTTTGCTTGACATGGGATAATTCATGATAAAATAGACTTAATGAGGCCTTGATTCAAGTGTTGTTAGGCATTTTATGCATCTGCACTAGGTCTTGGACCCTTGCAAATCGAATAACATGCTTTTGTTGATGTCTTGTAAAGGTGTTGTAAAGTGTTGTAAGATGCTTTCATGCTTTTCTAGACTTAATAAACACATTCCCCCTTAATTCAACTTTATAAAATGTATTTAAATACATCTTCACATCAATCTAGATGGTTTTTGAATTAAACTTAATAATAAATTAGTGTTGTACTATGTCTTCAACATTCACATTAATTCTTGTGCTTTCTTAGGTTATGTGGACCTCATTTTAATGTTGTAAAGTGTATTTAATCACACTTTCACATTGATTTATGTATCCCAAGCCCTATTTGGAATTTACATCATCACTAAATAGGTCCTTATTGGCCCATATTGTGCATCTCGAGGCCTAAATTGATCAAATATCCGACAAGGTTGTATTTTACACCTTATTTCCTTAACTTTTAGCATCTGAGCTATCAAATTAGTCCCTGTGGGAGCCATTCACCATACATGGCAAATCAGTCCCATCCAGGTGGGACCCATTCACCATGTGTGGCGAATGAGTCCCATTTAGTCCAATTTTGACCTTTGAGAGGGAAAAAAGTGAAATTTGAGTTTAATTTTTGCTTCATGTCAGCTTGTGTTGAGGTATTAATGGGTAAAATAGGTAAATTTCATATAAATATAAGTTTTTTAACTCATTTTCACATCTCTTATCTCTCATCATTCATTCCTCCACAAATCTTTCATCTCAAGTCAAATAACTTAGGGTTTTATCATTGCAAGATATCAAGAAAGCTTCTAAATACATTCAAGGGTTGAATCTTCATTTTGTGTTGTAGACTTTCAATATCTATCATCATGGCAAGGTAATATATTCGAATATTTCATGTTTCATTCCATTCTTTTATCAGTTTGGTTTAATTACCAAAATGGGATTTGACTAAGGCAAATCCCCATGCCCTAAAATTCACCATTTCTTCTTCTCTTCTTGTGTGTTTGCAGATTTAGGTCCCTTAGAACCTTAGAAATCATTGAGGATCAAGCTTCAAGGTTGTAACAATCCTCTCTTCATTTAACAAGTCAAAGAATCAATAAAATCTCATTTTCAAACCCATAAATTAGAGTTTCGGAAGCAGACGCCTGTAGAACATCAAAGTGCAGATCGGAAGCTTTAGAATCCACCTTTGAAAATTTAGAAATTAAAAATTGGACTCATTCGCCATGGTTGGAGAATGAATCCCACCCCAAGGTCAATTTTTGGATTTTTACATTTTTAGATACCCTTTTGTCAGAAATGGGTTCCGATGGAGTTTGGCATAACTAGGACTGTTTCGCCTAGAATGGTGAATGAGTCCCTCAAGGCTTGCAAAAATCATCAACATCATTCCAAAATAAATTTCCTATCTTCTTCAACACTCTAGGTGCACTCTTTTAATCTGATCAATTTATGTTGCGTTTTTCCATTCATTTCTAGGTGATTTTGCAATACACAATGTGTTTTGAAACAAGTTGCTTTTCTCTAGTTTTTATTCATTAATCAATCAATTTTATTAGTTTCTTGCATTTAAACATTTCATCTAGGAATTTTTCATCCTTTTTTAATTCATATCACATTTATCTTTTAATGTAAACATAAGCATTTTTTGACCCGTCTTTCTTCTTTTAGGTGAAAAACCCTAGAAGAGCTAGAAAGAAAGTAGGTCCAAAAAATTTATGTTTCATTTTGGTGAACCTTCTTTTCAGAATACTTTCTTATCTGATTTGGAGTCCATCATCATAGATCTAGCTTACATTAGGGTTTGCATGATTCATTTGCATGCTAGTTGTTAAATTTTATATTCATAAAAAAGTGCATTTTGCTTGCATTTTTAGCATCTAAATTCATTTCAATTCTCTGACGTTCTACATTTTTCAATTAGGTCTACATCATAGCACTCATAAACCATCAAAATCAGTCAAAATTTTATGAAAATTTTGAAAAAAGTCCATACTGGGACTTATTTGCCACCCTGGGCGAATCAGTACCTTATGACCCTTGGAACAACATTGTACAAAAGTCAGAACTCTATTTTTCAGTATCTATTTGGTGCCTTAACTTGTATATATCATTTAGTTGAATTTCTGTAGCATGCATTTTGTAAAATCTTGCTTCAATTAGCTCATTTCATGCATTGTTTCATTTCACTTTTGCATTAGTAACATTGTGTAAATAGAAAATTAGCTCACATAAAAATTGAAAATTGCATTTCCTTTTAAGTCATTGCATTGTATTCTCTTTCCTTTTTTCATCATGCCATGTTTTCTTTTAAAACATGTGGCTTTGATTTTGTTAATAGTGGATTGTATAAGTACAACATTCACTCTTATGAGTTCACTTTTGATTACCACAATGAAGACTTTAAGAAACATGATCAAACAATTGGTACAATCCTTAATCTTACATTTCCCATTGGTGAGAATGGTAGTGTAAACAATCCAAGCAATCATACTTGTTCTTCTCCAAATACCTCTCATATTAGTGATGAAGGTATCTTGGTGCAAGAAGTTACAAGCCTTGAGGGTTTTGATTGTCCATTTTCTTATTCCCCTTTGAATGATAACAAACACATATAAACATTCCTGAATACCACCTCAGATAATCCCCATCACTATGACAATCAAACTTTCCCATCTCCTAATATCCATCCTCAATGTCAAGAGGATAGGTTGGTATTAGAAGATGTCCCTATTAAGAGTCATGCGAATCTTGACACCCCCTTCCCTAATGCTTCTCCCCTTGGGATGATCTATTTGAAAACCATTGTGATCCTTCTCTTGATGCCTCCCTGACTTGTGATGAAGCTACTTTACACACTTCAAACTTGGATGAACATATTACAAGCTCTCCTAGTCAGGTAGATAACATAGCAAATGAGAATGAGACCTTAACGACAATCGATGTTCAACTAACACCTTATCCTAATCATCTTCCTCTTGACATTCCTACCATTGATCAATCCCCTATGAGAGATGAAGTCATTTTGGAAGAACCTAGCCCTACTTGTCAAGAATATGTGGCTTGTTGTTCTCCTAAAAGGTCTCCTTCTAGGGAGAATATTGTGGTGCTAGAATATGACAACAATACTAATGTATCTTCCTTAGATAAAATGATGATTCTAGATTGTCCAACCTTAGAGATACATCAGACCAAGAACGCTGAGGTTATGAATGCACAAGCTTCCATTTGACCCCTCTCCATCAATGAACCGAATACATACCCCATGGGACATCCAAATAATCCCCTAATTATTTACCCACCATCACACAAGCGACAAACTCAAAACAAACCTCAACTCATCCTCTACCCACCTAATCATAATGTATCACAACAACCAAGTTATAATATCGTTGCTCATACATATAACACTCACAATAATCTACAAC
>VDFB02351695.1:103330-148805 GCA_007258455.2 Sequoia sempervirens
CCTTTTTGAATAAAAATATTTATTTATTCTAAAGAACAAGCGATGCAAAAAAACCAAACCACTGACCATGAGAAACGAAGGAGACCAAACAACAACGAGAAAATGGACAAATGGAACGACGAGGTGAGGATGAAGATGAACAAACAAGACGAGGATCGAGATCGGAACCAAACAAGGAACATGAACCCGAAAAACACCCGAAGGCAAAGTGAGGAACCGAGATCAGGACAGAACCTGGAACAGGAACATTGGAAAGGTTTCTTGTTTTGGTTCTAGTCTGTTACTCAAACCCAAACCAAACAACGAAACAAAAGAAAACAAGGGGGTCCTTGACTTTTCCAAGAAAAAGTTTGGGCATGTATGCAGGGCATAACACTTCCTCTTTCTTGTAATAGGAAGTCAAGTCATCTTAGTAGATAGCCATAAATACATCAAAAAAATTAGAAAAGGCTACATCCATTGCCCTCTAAAAAGTGGCACCTGCATTTTTTAAACCAAATGGCATCGTCACATATACATAAGTGCCCCATGGAGTAGTGAATGCAATCTTATACTACTAAGACTCCATTACCTTCACTTGGTTATAACCTGAAAAAGCATCCATCATTGACATCAACTCATAGCTAGTTACCTTTTGTAACATGGCTTCCATGTTTGGAAAAGGATATTTTTTCTTTAATGAGGATATATTCAGATTCCTGATATCAACACACAACCTTAGATTACCATTATTTTTTCTTACTGGCACCAGATTGGATACCGACGAGGAATATATGATGGGCTTTATGATGCAAACATCTCTTAACTTTACCAACTCCTCTTGCATCTTGGGAGCCAAAGTAGGATTAATTGGTCTTTTCTTTTTGCTGAAAGGCTTAGCATTCTCCTTTAGAGGAATTTCATGTTGAAATAACTCCTCTCTATATGCTTTTAGGTCATCGTATGACCAAGCAAGTCTATATTTTCTCAGTAAGGAAATTAAGATTTCCTTAATCTTAGGCTTCATTTTCTTTCCTACATACACTTTCTCAGGGGCATTTTGAGTCCCAAAATTTACTTCCTCTAGGTCCTCTAGATGAGTAGTAGTTATCTTAATCTTGCTTTTATCTTGACTATCAAAGACCCTTTCAAGTGCTACAAGGCCTTTAGGGATTTTATTTGTCTTTAACTGGATGACCTCCTTCCCAAATACTGTGTCCTTACCATCTTCATTTTTAACAAATCCACCGAATTCAATCTCCTAAACTTCATATTTATCAACACATTTCAAAAATTGAAGAATATCCTCATCATCATTGAAGATCTGCCAACTATGCAAATTGTCAGGAATTGAAGGCCTTGACTATACCTCAACCTTAGAGATACCTATAAAATTTATTTCATTTGGTCTCAATGCAATATTATCAAGTATGCAAGCTATTTTGTTCTATCCTCTTTCCATCCAGTCAATTCGAAAAGCATCAAACTGCTCAATGGAATCCTAGAAAACATTTACATGTACTAAATCATTTTGTTGTTCTTGCGAGCATATTTGACCCTTGGGATATCACAAGCTTAGAATCACCAATTACCATTTACTTTTTTATTTTGTGCTTCTTAGCCAATCTCAATCCTAGTAATAATGATTCATATTCTCTCACATTATTCACGTAGACAAAAGATAAAGTGAAAGAGAATTTGTATGTACTGCCATTAGGTGACACCAATAATATCCCTCCACCAAACGCTTCCTTGGAACTTGCACCATCAAAGTACATTTTCCAAAATCCATCCTTATCAGATAATCTTAAAACCTTATTTTCTATAGGTGTAGGGTACCTATCAACTTCTCTTGGTTCTTCTTCCACCTTGAAATCACTAATATCAGTTTGTATGAAAATAATTGTGTAATCCTTAGGAGCATACTCCAACATATGTGGTACCTTTGGTTTTCACACCACTTGAATGTCCTTTCCATCAATGGGAAATGTGGCATAAGACATTGAACCAACAATTTTTGTTCTATGTACTTCTCTTGCACTCTTAGGGTTTTTCACCTAAGAGAAGAGATATAGACCCCAAAAGATGTGGTGGTTCACTCAAACTAAGGTATGTATGATGTAATTATGAATAAATGCAATGATATAGATGCAACTAATTGATAAAATTGTTTGATTATGAGTGCAAAAATAATGAAATATGCAATGTTTGAAAACATAGTGTGATATGTAGAAATGCTCTAGAAACATAAACAAATGCAAACATGACTGAATGAGATTGAACAAAGTGCACCTGGAGATGAAAAGTTGATGCTGGAAGATTCTAGAATCTAGAAAAAATCACTATTGATGACCAGTGGGACTCATTCGCCACTAATGGTGAATCAATCTTGCTTTTGGTAAAATGACTTGAAACTGATTTTCGGCTATCAAGAACTGAATTCTGATAAGGAATAAAAAGGGAATATTTAGATGAATTATAATAATAAGAGTCTAGAAAAATGTAGAAATATGTTACAACACTTCACAACACCTTCACAAGACATCATAATTTGAATATTCACAACCTAATGTGATTATTTAAGTTACATTGCAACATTAAATCTAAGCAAAATAAGCCAAGCATCATAGGAAAAATACCTAAATGACCATTAAAATTTCAAAGATCCATTTTTCTATGGTACAAACATGTCACATTTCATACTGCCTCCCATAGATGCACTCCATTTATGAGATAACAAAATTCCATAATTAGGTGGGATATCCACTACCACCACACTCATTTTGAATTCTTTGTCTCGATAAGCTACTAATCTATAAGAAAGTTCATTTATCACACCAATAATGGGGAATTCTCTTAAATCCATGTCATAGTACTTACCATGATTGATATCAAATTTCAGTCCCAATGCCTCCATAATTTTGGTTGGCATGATATTATTGGATGCTTCAGAATTAGTAATACAATTTTTTAGAAAATTTCCCTCAATAATCAATGTGAGGAAGAATGGATCAATCTTCCCAGGACAAGTAGTCACTAAATTTCCTAGGAAGATATGGGGAATCTCAGTGATGACTCCCTCAAATTCCTTTCCTTTATTATCCTTATCACTCACATCGAGTGGAATGGAAACCACTAAATTGTTACAGGCTATAGTAGCATCATTGATAAGGGCTACTACCTTTTGCTTATGTTCATCTATTCTTATCATTTCAAGAAAAGGCACAAATACTTTTACTTGGCTAAGTAATTGAAACATATCAACAGGAGTATACTTGGGTAATTCAATTGGGAGCATACCTTGTTCATTGTTTCTCTCCTTCTATTGATTTTTGGTTACCTCAGCTCTATGCTTGGTATCCCTCCTTGTAACTTTAGGATTTGGCTTTTGTTTCTTTATCTTAACAATAGGGGATTTGGATTCTGCATTAGCCTTTGGCTTATCTACTTTCTTAGCCCAAATTTTATCTCCCATGACTTCTTTATCTTTGAATGCTTCTATTTTTCCATCAGTCTTGTGTTCTTTTCTTTTCGGATTTTTTTCCTTAATGAAAATACCAATCGGACTACCTTGTTCACCATCAACTATTCTATTCCTTAGATGATATGAACTTCTAGCTTGGGCAACCAAGGCCACATTATATCTTGCAATCTCTTCATCTAAGGGCCTTCTCAGGGACACACCATCTTCAAATGCTTCCAAATTATATACCTCAGTATCACTATCAACATCCTCATCATAGAGAACCTGCTAATGATATGTATTAGCAATTTTCATTTGATCATCTATGTCCATTTCATGGGACTCCATATCAATCGAGCATTCACTGTCAGCAAAATCAAAATCACCCATAACAATGACTATATCAATATCCTCCTCATTTGGCTGATCACAGTCTTTAGGCATATCCTCTTCCACCTCAACCATTTGTGCAACTGTGCATTGCTAAGGAGAATGTGGCATTTGGAAAACCATGCACTAAGGGGTGTATTCAACAAAATTTCTTGAACTCTTCTGTAGAGGATTTGGAGGTACCTTATTCTACAAATTTCTTTGATTATTAGGAACAAGTCCCATTATACCAATTGGTATTATATGGGTGACCCTACAACTAAGGAGGTATTTCATTCCTTTGATAATTTTTTCGTTGAGCCTTTTCTTGTTTTACAATTTTCCCATTTACAGTTTTCATAAAATTATCAATCTTATCCTCAAGAGTGCCCCCTTTAGCACCCAAATTTTTATCCTCCTTTTTTGGATTTCTAAAGAGTTTTACATCATCTCTTATTCCAACTTACCCATTTCTCTACTGATATTCTCAATATGTTATGCCATCTTGTAAGCTTCCCTCAATGTCTAAGGATTCTTATCTAGCAGGTGGTAACTCATTTTTGTATAAAAAACATTGCATTAATTTACCAAGCACACATTGTCATTCAATTGTAGACGAGGAGGCAACCTCTTCCTAGCCTTTGGGAACCTTGTATTAAACTCAACCATGGATTCTTTAGGATCTTTAGCAATGTTATTAAATTGATTCAACAAAAATATTGAATCAGTCTTGTCCATGTATTTCTCTCTAAATATCCTTTTGAATTCCTCCCAAGAGCCAATCCTCTCGGTAGGAAAACTCCTACACCACTCTTGAGTATCTTCAATGAGAGACTGCATAAACAAATTCATCATGACATCCTCTACTTCTACCTAAAAAATCATCCATTACATTTGCAAATTCTTTGAGATGGTCTTCACCACTCAAGGCATTATTACCAGAGAATCTGACTAGAGCAGGTCTGAAATGTTCAAGGAAAGGGTTAGGGTAACCAGGTATTCTGGTGAAACACAACTATTGGTATCTATCTACATGGAATGGTCTTCTAATGTTTTTGTCCCTATGATCATTTCTAGACTCATCATCCTTTTGGTTCTCAGATCGATTACTATCCTTTCCTTTTCCCTCTCTATCATTACCACCACCTTTCTCTCTT
This sequence comes from Sequoia sempervirens, assembly GCA_007258455.2. Taxonomy (NCBI): domain Eukaryota; kingdom Viridiplantae; phylum Streptophyta; class Pinopsida; order Cupressales; family Cupressaceae; genus Sequoia; species Sequoia sempervirens. The sequence continues at coordinate 108,299 of VDFB02351695.1, forward strand.
CCCTCATCATCTTCAGAATAGGAATTCTTGTTCTTATTATACATCCACCTCCACCACCTTGATCTCCACCACCACCTCCACTAGGAGTATGTCCTTCAAAATTCTTCTTTTGTGACTCACTATTGTTATGTCAATAGCTCGAAGCTTTTGGAGTTGGTATGGAAATTTTAAGGAAAGAAATCTTCCTAGCTATTTCCGCATTAGTAGCTTCTATTTCAACTTTTCTGAATTCTTCTTGCAATTTGTCATTTATCAACTACAATTTCAAGAGCTCAGGATCTCAGGGTGCAGTGAATGGAGTTGGATCAATCTTATCATTACTGATGGGGGTTTTAGTAGATGAAGTATAGGTACTTGTATTGGTGTTGGTATTGGAGGTATTGTAAATAGTCTTCTTTTTCTAATCAATGGGCTTCTTCCCATGATCTAAAAATGATGTTTTCTTAGCAGTGGCAGAAGGATCTAAATATTTGGTAGTTAAAACAAATGTGGTACAGGTACTAGCACTAGAGGTCTCCATATGAACTATCTCTTTAGGAATTTCATGGGTAATTTTAGCAGTAAACTTAGAGACATTTTCTTCAAAGGCCTTCTGCCTAGTAGCATCTTCTCTCATCTTCTCTATTTTTTGTTTCTAAGAATCTCTCTCAAGTTTCTTAGCTCTAATCCTATCTTCCTTCTCCTTCAACCCCTTCTATCTATTCTCCTCTTCTTGCTTAAGCATAAGTTCTTCCTCTTCTAAGGCTCGCATGTCTTTGTTTGTCTTCCTCATTTTCTAAGACATCTCCAAGCTTAGTTGGTGTAGGAGTATAGTATGTCTAATCAATTAGGTCTTCCTCAAGGGAAATGTGTACTTATACATTAGGAGACTCACCCCTTGGCTTGAAATTCTTTCCATTAAAAACATACCCGACTCAAGGGGTTAAATGTTATGAGAACTTATTTTTATTCCAAAACTCCCACCTACCTCCTCTCTTGAAATTTCAGTCTCATTATCAAACACTTGCTCAACAAGAAAAATTCCTTGATCTATGTTAGACACTTCAACTTCATGTGCCTCAAGTCCTAGATATTTGCACTACTTACTTCAAAATTAAAATTAGGAGATGCATCGGTAGGGGATTCAATAGACTTACTTGATTCAGAGCTTTTCTTAACCTAGGCGGGTTGCTTGTCTTTTGTAGGTTCATATTCCACCTTTTGCTCAAGATGCTTCTTTTTATAACTTATGGTCTTCTTCATGGTGTCAAATATGTCCAAATCCTATGCTTGGAGTGTGAGAATAATGAGACACTACACAAAACAACTACAGTAATACTCATGTGAAAGTTTGTGAATAAAAAAGTGATTAGCTGACGAATCAACCCAAACACTTAATTATGAATACTTTTCATGAACCAATGCCTTATCCCAAACAAAAAGTCAATCTCAACCTATGCAACTAGACAACAACTCAACAATAGCAACATACAATCTCAAGAAACACTACATTACAACACTCCCATATTACATTCATGATCATCACTACTTACAAATATCCTAGCACCTAATTCTTATGAGTTAACAATCTCATCCAAGCATTTACATTAATTCATTGAACTAATAAGCATGAATGAAATTAAACATCTGTTGAGAAACAATAGAGACAAACAAAAAAATCCTTGATTACTTTCATTCATAACTCATAAAACGAGTACAAAGGAGAGACAATAACCATGAAATTGGTATCACTCTGTATTGTATTTGCTAGATATTGTTATCAAAATTACATACATAACCATAGACTCTGAACTTAAGACAAAACTCAAAACATGCTTGATATTCCTCTTACAATTCATAGTGTTGATTGCAAAACAATGAACCCCTACTTTCTGGCCATGAATTCCTTCTTATAGAGATGAAGGAGAAAACAAGCCTCAGGCCAAAAAGTATACATTCCATTACCTTATTGGAACACTATAATCAAAGATTCACTTTTTTTTTATTCTTCATTCCCAAGAGGTGGCAAACATGTGTGTGAAAATAAAAGTAGTTTTCATTCCTTGTTTGAGATCCGGTCCCATTTTCAAAAAGGTATCTTCAAACAGTTACCTCAAATTTTGTTCCCACGTACACCAAGTGGAAAAGAAAGAGAAAATGAAAGAAACAAAGAGAAATGACAAAGAATATGTCCATGTCTGCAGACCAGTCATCAATTCAATTTGAAGAAAACACACTATATATTCCATACTTTAGAAATACCTAATCTGTACTAAATCTAGGCTAGATGCAGTGCATTTTCATCCATTCATTATTCATCATGATTATAGACTTCAAAATCAAAATTTAAAATTACCACCCCACCATTTCTTATTAATCCACTTACCCCTCCAAGTATCTGCCTCTCCATGCCAAAAATTCCTATTCAGTAGCCCAGTTTAAATTCATGACCTCATCTACACTTTCTCTATAAGGCACATACTTGGTGATAATTTGGTTAGCCTCCTTTCCAAATTCCAGCATGACAATCTCTGCATGAGCCAACATATCCATATTTCTCTTCAATGTGCCCATATCATATTTTTGACAAATTGAAACTACTTGATCTGAAATAACTTTATTGGTTTCATCTTTCCATTCCTATAGGGTTTTTATGCTACCATCATCCCTTAGAATGGATGGAAGGATGCCATGATGTGATTCATGAAAGGATTTCACCAACTCTCTTATTTTTTTCTCCAAAGGTTCAAAATTTCCCTTGCACCCCTCAATCTTACCTACAAGAGTAACAATGGGCTTAAAATTTTAAGGTTGGTAGGCATCATGCCTAACTCCAATTGACATCATTATCAATTCTCTCATCCTAGGGATCCATCTTTCTATAAGTGGAATAGCTCTTTCCCTATCATTGTCAAAAAAATTTATAGCAGCCACCATGGATGAATAGCTATAGTGAATGCTATTTAATATGTTATTCACTCTTTTGTTCAAATGATCTAATACTGTAGTGACAATATAAATGTTGCTATTAAAAAAATCCCTATCATGATTATCACATTTCTCTTTATATTTAGTTAGTTGCTTGAGCAACTCTTCCCTACAATAGCTTCTTCAGCCTATGGCCTTTCTGGTGTAGTATGCTCCATTATTGAAATAGGCACACTTCCCATGTTGTATGTCACAATTTCCCATGAGGAACTCAATAAAGTGGTAAATTCAAGGGATGTAGTTTCTTGTGAAGTGGTAGGGGAGTCAATATCAGTTTGCTTATGCTTTATTGGTTGCGAACATTGAAACTTATCCTCTAGTAATGCTACCTTTTCCTGTAACTACATATTGTATTGTTCAAGCTTTCCATATCTAACCAAAAAATCATTGTGTTATGTCCCAAGCTTCTCCTTTTTTGTAGTTATAGATTCTATAGTGCCCCGTGTGAATTGTGCAACATGTACTAACATGTTTGCTACCTCTAGAGCTGGTGTTTCTAACACCCTCTTTATTATTAGGCCTCCACTATAGTTAGGTGCAACCTCAACAATGTTAGGCTTCCTGGTACTTGGGGCTAAAGAATAGATTACTAATGCATCCCATTGTTCACTGAAGGTAGACCCTTGTAATGCAATTGTAGCCTCTTCCTCTAAATTGTAGAGTGGCCTATCACATCTCTTTATTATATAAAAGGCTATGACAAAAGCTAAATACCATTCTGGAAGTAATAAAATACCACTATTTCTCGCTAATTCTCTTACTTCCTTTGTAGTCATCCTTTGGAACCTAGCTCTCATCTCATTCAAAACTAGTGTTTAGATAGCATCATCAGGTAATTCTAGATGAAGGCTTTTTTCTATGGAAAGGATTTTGGTATATTCATCTCTTTTAGCCCTGTATATGAAAATTCCTTAAAATCTTGAGACTTTACAAATGAGTCATCATCCAAAAACTTTGTACATTCTTCCATCCGCATATCATCTTTGCCATTGAGCCCAGTGAGATCAAATTTACTCAACCTCATACCTAATTTTTGTGTCACCCTCATTACTGGTGCAATGGGAATTCCTTCTTGCATTTCCTACTCTGATACCCAAATGTCATCATTAGAGTCTTCATCAACATAGTCCACCAAACCAGTTACTTCAACCTTTTGCTTCTTCAATGATGGCTCTTTTGGTGGTGATGTACTAAGTGGTGGGGCATCAAGATCCATTATTTTAGGCTTTGTTGGCCTTGGAGGAGATGGTGGTACTTATGGCACATGATAAGTAGACTTGTGCTCCTCTTGTTGAGAGGGAGTAGGAGTTGCATCATTTTTATTTTCCTTACTCTTTCTCCTTACAAAGAACTTTATTCTTGGTTCTTCAAGTGCTCAAGATGGAGATTTCTCTTCCATAGTATGGACTTCTTCCCCACCCTATTCTTCTTCAATGGGGGATTTCCCCTTATCCTTACTTATGACCCCTTTAGTTTAAAAGTGGCCCACTATTGTCTCAAAATTTTGGGATACATGTTCCACCTTTTGCATTACATTTTCAATATTTGGGACAACCCTGAAGTCAGGTTCCTCTTGCTTTATCTTTCTTTGTGTATTATTGAAGGAAATTCACCTTGCTTTTATTTTTTCTTGTTCCAAAAGGTTAAACTCATTTCTTATCACATCCTCCGGATATTCGAAAATGTGCACAAATTTGTAGTTCTTGTTCCTTTGTTTGTCGAACATTCGACGAAAATAATAGCCGACATTTCGACGAACGCCAGGTTCGTCGAAATTTCGACGAACGTCGGGGATAAACTTTCAAAAAAATTGGAAATTACACATCAAATTTTACAAGCACCCGATGAACATCGTATTTTACATATTTCGTTGATCTGTTTCATCGTATTTTGCAGTCAAATCTATTAGTGTGTTCATTTTCCACACTTCCCAATTACCACATCACCTCAAGGAAACCAATTCTCTCTGGCACAAATATTGGTAGTAGGTGAGGTGCAACCATGGAACCTACACTCTTAAAATAGTGTAATCAGGATATGGGATGACATCTCCCCAATTGTGATCAACTCCCAACTGAAGCCTTCTCTCCTTTGGTCTCAAGAAGTCATGCAGAGGCTATGGGAATTCTAGGTATATTCACAACCAAGGTCATGTTCAATTCTAAAGAAAACAAGTTTTGAAATGTCACATAATCATATTTCCTATCATCCTCATCTAAAACAGTAGTCCAACACTGCATGGGAAAATCCAAGTTACCCTCCTTCCTATCCAAAGTCATATTTTTCCCAAAGTAAGATGCACCTTTGAACAAAAACATATGCATCGACAATGAGAACCAAGTAAACCTTACTCCATTTGCACCTTTCTTTAACCTTATCAAGCCCTTGTGAATCTTTTCTTCAAGAAAACCACATAATCATAAACTATGCAATATTGGGGGTGTTGAATATGGGCTACCATATACATCCATACCATAGGAATTCCTATGATAGGATTATAACCAATTATCTAGAAAATGAAATAAAAGTTTTTTTGGAAATAGGGAACAAAATAACAAACAAGGAAAGGATCCTTATCATGTTTCCCTATTGTATTCCTTCGGCCTACAATTTCTGCTAGATATCTTGGTAGAATGTGAACTCTGAATGCAATATTAGTCTTGTCATATTCCTCCTTAAGATTTTTTTCATTAATCTTAGGCATTTCATCACTCCACCTAGTGAGTTTGAAAACACAAGAAAATTCCTCCTTAGTAATTTTGACCATTTCCTTCCCATCATATGTTCTTATAGTTCTTGTAACTGGGTCATAATTGGTGGCCACTGCTTTGAGTAGATCAACATCCATGTAGACATTGGGTACAATCAACTTCCCCAAGTCAAAATTCTAAGGGTTACCTACTGGAATACCCAAGTTTCTATTCTTGAACCAACTATAGAACAATTCCCACCCAGTATAAGGTAATTTGGCATCCTTAATAGAATTTTTCTAGTCAATCAAACCCTCTACTACCTGCATACCTTAGAGAAGCAATTGAACCTTAGTTTTTTCACTAGTCGAGGGTGGTAACTGGTCAGTAAGGTCTTTATTTAAAGGCCTTTTGGGAGTAGAAGCTTCCCCTTTGGATGAAGACACTTTTGATTGTGCTTTGGGAACCATGACACAAAAGGTATTACAAGGCAGGGTTTCTGGTTTCTCCAACATGGCTTACAACTTAGATAAGGTTTTGACACTAATTATGACAATGTAGGACCAGCCAATTATCCTTTATGAATGTCAAACCTTAAAATGTAGAACCAAGAAAAACCCTAACAGACTCAAAGGTTTGGGAAGCCATAATTCTATCATTAATTCTTCTGGGAAGGTAGTAATTCACTTACTAGTTCTTTCATAGGTTGATAACCCTAGTCTCGACTTGGACACGCCTGAAGACTACAACACGAGCTCTCCAAATGTATAATATCCTTTATAATGCTCAATTATGTTTTTAAGATAGGATTTAATGGCTATGCAACCTTCTGCTTCAGTAGCTCGATGTCTAAGTTTTTATTATTAAGGCTCACTCACATGAACTAGAATGACTCATTTTTCCTAAAACTAAGTTTTGAATGCCAACCATTTATCACGTGGGAATGTTAACCAATGGATGATCTAAATTTAGTCAATTTGATTTGAAAATCCTGACTGTACATAGCCACAATACTTATCAAATGACAGAAAACCATATGGAACCATTTGCTGGTGATCTGTGGGCTCCACCATTCCTTTGTCACTACAACCAGAATCCACGTGTCTTCTTCCCCTTACCCATTTGAATATTTTAATGAAGAATGAAATGGGGCGTGCACGTGGGGAATGGTTGAAGTGCGGCCACATGTTTTAACGACCACTGTTGATCTTCTTTTAATACTGCTCGCTATCTTCAACTCTTACATCGGTCAAACCAATACATAGAACATGTGTCTTATGCCCGCTAGCCCATGAGGATAAAATAGTAAGCAATAAAATGAAATGGGCGCATGGGGAATGACCAAGATCTGCTTGTGACAATTAAACGGTCATCAAAGATCTTCATATCTGCACATGCCTAAATTGTAAGTCTTAAGAGAGGGACTCGACTAGGTTGGCGAGACTATAACCCATAGGATTAGAAACTTAAGGCTCGAACGATGTTAGTAGGAAATATTTAGCCTGAATTTGGAAGAATTAAAAAATGGGCTAACATATAACAACTGAGAGAACTAGACTAAAGGGTCGGTCACTTCATGTATTTTGATGGCATAAGTCATAACTTAAAAGATCACGAACCAGGAACAAGGTGTCAACGGAGAATTAAGACCTTCACAAGGAATTAAACTCAACATTTTTTCAAGTAGGATCTTAGGTAAGCTACAAAACCCTAAATAATGATATTAATAAAAATCCCTAAGCCCTTAGATACAAATCTTATCCAAAATTCAGCAAGGTTTTGAGATGGAACATAAAAAAATTAGGAGTTCCATCAGGTTTGGTGAATTGCAACATCATTATTTGTTCATTCATTCTCTATTCTATTTCATTCTATTTCAAGGGTTTAATTACCAACAAGGGGTTTGACCAAGGAAAACCCCTATTCACTAACCTCCACAACATTTTCCCTCTTCTTGTGTGTGATTTGCAGGGCTAGGTTACAGATTTTCCAACAAGAAAAAGTGGAGAAAAGTTGTCAAGTTCCTAAAAGTTTTCAAAGTTGTAAACAAGCCTTGGAGAAGCTTAGAGAAGGTCTATAGGCTGAATTTTGCAGTTTCGGACCCAGATCTGAATTAGGAACATAAAAGAAGACTGAGAGCTATAGAATCCAATTTTGAATTCCCATAAATCCAAAAGTGGACTGATTTTCCACTATTGGCGAATGAGTCCCACTGTAGTTATCTGTTAGGGATTTTTGTAGATCTAAGTACCCATTTGTCTGAAACCTGTTTTGGCATAGTTTTCCCAAAACTGGATTGATTCACCCAACTTCACGTATGAGTCCTAGTTAGCATCAACAACATATTTTTCAAGATTCCAAACCTCCATTCTACCTCCTACAGTTTCCTAGGTGCACATTTCCATTTTCATAATTTTTTGTTACATTTTACTTGCATTTCTAGGTCATTTAGCATTTGCTTGCATATCACACTTTTTTTTAAAAATATTTTCTTTTCCAAGTTTATACTTTGTGGTGAACCCTTCATTAAATTTTATTCCATTCCCTAAAACCTTCCCTTTGCTAGATTTCAATCTCCTTTGCATTGAAATCTCAAGGGTTTTTTCTTGAGTGAAAGGTTGGAAATTGGACTTTCTCCTTTTAGGTCCAAAACCCTATAAGTGAAAGAAAGAGCCCCCCACCCAATTTTCATCATTTCATTTTGGTGAGCCTGCAAATAGAGAATCATATTTCTAATTTGGAGTGAATTTACATCCTATATTTAGCTTGCATTAACATTGCATTAGGTTTTGCATTATTTAATTGGTATTCTAGGGTTTCAAAAATTTCATTAGTGAAAATCTCATTTCGCTTGCATTATTGCATTTAATTTCATTGAAAATTAGTAAAATTCTGCATTTGTATCAGAAAATATAAAAGCATAAAATTCAATTCTAAAATTCTAAAAATTTTCAAAAAAAATAGTACTTGGACTCATTCGCCACCTTGGGTGAATCAGTCCCATTGCATATTTTTCACTGCATTTTCTGGAATTTATAGTTCATTCTTTGAGTTTATGTTTGTTGTTGTTATTTCTCTATTTTAGTTAGCAAAATTTATGTTTCATTTAATTCATTGCATTTATCTTATATTCATTCATCTTTTACATTTCTTAAAATCAAAATTGCAATTACAACATTGTTACATAGATTAGAATATGAAATTAGCATCATGGATATGTGTTTTAGTAAGCTTTGGATATCATTAAAGTCCTTAGAAGATATGTCAAGTTGTACCTTTGGAAATGACCCTAATGACATTGAACTATCTCATGCTTGCTCAACTCCTAATGCATCTCCTCCTCGTGATGTTGACATCATTGGAGAAGATGATGACAACATGAATAAGTTCCTAAGCGATTGTCTTGGCAACCTTGAAGCTAATGAATCCTTTTATCCATCCACGAATCAACCAAATCCTCCTACAATACCACCTGTTGAGATGTTTGGTTACTTACATCCTGAAACAAAAGTTGAACCTAAGTTCCCTACAATAGTTGAACCTACTTCCTCTAGACAAGCAAACACTCAACCATTTTATGATAACAAAGTAACAAACACTCCCATCAATCTTGAAGAAACATATGGAAAGGTTTCACAATATTGAGTAGACAAGGATGTGGCACAACAAGTGAACATGAAATTCATCAACTCTTAAAGAAAAAACCAACGAATGAAAATAAAAAGGGGTTAGGATATCAAGATCCCTCTAATAGCAGCAAGCCTCCTAGAGAATATCTAAGGCTATGAGATGATAGTATGGTGATCTTTAATTCCCCTCCTAATGTGAATACCCTCCTTCCTCTAGAAGAACAAATGCTTATCAAGAACGAAGAATTCATCTTTAGTTTTTATCCCCAACCATCACTTGAAGAAATTCATGAAGCCAACAAGCAACAAAAGAATTACAAATTCAAAGACTTTCCATTTTTGCAAAATCTTACAAACATTGAATAAAAATTATGATGCAGGAGCATCCAACGATGTAGGGCAATCTTGCATCACCCAAAGAAAAATTATTTTCGTTATTTTCTTTTCTTTCTTTGAGTTCCATGATGGCACTTAAGGGGTGTAAGATAGTTAGGCATCAAAAATAGCAAAAAATGGTCACTTACTATTTTTAGTAAGTTGGCCTAAATGGGCTTGTATGGACCTGAAAATACCCAAAGGAGCAAAGATGAAAATCATTTTCGGTTGTGAAAGAATCACCTCAATACCCTACATGGTTTGAGAGAAACTAAAGTTTTTGTGTTGGGAAATTTCTCCAATGTAGCTTCAAATTCAAAAATGTCAACTTTAGAGGCCTTGAAACAAGTCAAAAATTCAATGAACTATCCTACGGTCATTCACAAGTTGTAGAGCTTGTCGAGAGCTTTGAACAATATGCAATAATAGAAAATTGGACACCTGGATCAAAAGTTATGGACTCATGAAGTTGAACCTCTAAAAAGTGAATTTCATTAAAAATTTCTTCCTAGGCCAAAAATCAAATGGCGAGACTTTTGGTGCCAAAACAAAAAGGAAATTTGCACTTTCTAGAAAATTCTAGGGTAGTTATTGGGTAAAATAAAAAGGGATATGAGGGAGTTGTAGAAGGTGGCTCCATTAGTGTAGTTGTGGCTCCGAATAACACATTTTCTTTCAGAGTTGATTTTTTTTGTTGTAATGAATCAAGACTATGAGGCTGTAGCATGTAAGATCTGAATATGTAAATTCATTTTCTAAAAATAACTGAAAGTGAGTTATCTTTTGTCTTGCATCTTCTGTGTTGGTATCTATTATTGTGTCTGCGTGGTTTCAGGCGGTGTGACCCTCATCAAATTAGAAGAACTTGTTAATACAGGTTGGATCACCTTACCACCTCCTAGTAGAACCAAGCATCCTACAAAAAAAAATATTGTACATATCATAGAACTCTCAGGCATCTCACCAATGAGTGTCGCACTCTGCAACATATACTCAAAAGACTTGACATGTTAGAAATAATCCCTTAATATGGATCTATTGCTTCACCCCTTGTCATGTAATAGTTGTAGAATATTCTATTCTCCTTATTACATGACCTTTCCCATCACCTACCTTGGCTCATTCTTGTCTCACACTCAGTGGGGGAGAGCAATTGTTAGTGTTGTTCTAGTAATGCATTTGTCATTGTCCCTTAGGTTCGTCATTTACCTTCCACTTATATAGACGAGATTGGGAGGCGAATGACTTGCTCATAGGTTAACTCACATTTTCCTTACTATTATTTTGCAGTATTTATTTTTCATTTTCTTTTATGTGATTGCATGTGTGTAATGTGATCCACCGTGATGTTCTGTTTAATGTTCTCTCTTTGTAACATTCCTCTATGTGTACCTACATTCTTCTCTATGTTGTGCATCGCTTTTTCATTTTATCTTTATCTTTTTTTTGTGTTTTCCTTTTGGGGATGACGCAAGCCATCAAGACATTCATGTCTCCTTCATGTTGACTCAAAAGGTTTTCTTTTTCCTTTTCCTTTTCATTTTATCTTTATCTTTTTCTTGTGTTTTCCTTTTGGGGATGACATAAGGAATTGAGACATTCATGTCTCCTTCATGTTGACCCAAAATCTTTTCCTTTTTATTTCACCTTTTCTTTCTCATTTGTCTTGTATTCTCCTTTTGGTGATGATGCAAGGCATCGAGACACACTATGTCTCTTCCATGTTGACCCAAAATAGCTTTTCTTTGTTTTTTCTCTCTTTGTGTGACCATTCTTCCACTTCTATGTGTATTTGAGGGATGATTACATTTCCGAGCTCTCTAAAAACATTTCAATGAAGAACATAATGACCCCAAATCCATAAATCCCTTATGTGTTTGGTGATTTTCATTTCAGGGGAAACCACTCCCTTTTCTTTTTTCTCTTGCATGACGTAGCTTTACTCAGAAACATATGAGTTGGCATAGGGATTTCCATGTTGGCTCTCATGCCTTCTTTCTTATTAGAATTTTTCATTTTTCTACTTTAAAGAAATTGGTCATAGTATGGTGTTTAGAAATTCCTTTAAAGTGGGGGCATAAATTGACATTATTCTTTTGCATTTTCCCTTTTCTTGGTTCTTAGTGCAACCTTCTTACTTCATACGATGTGTTTTTTGCTTTGTGGATGACATTGGGTGTAATGTCCTTCAGGAGTGTGATCTCTCTTAGCATCTTACATTCCTCTTAGTGGCTTCATGTGACACATTGCATCCCCTAAGTTGTGAATTTTCTATTCTTTGATTGGTCCTCTTTTGGAGATATTAGGCATAATGTTTACTAAGTTAAATACCTCACATGAACCAAGCAAGAATCCTTTGAACATTTCCTATTTTCACATTTTTCATTTGTTGTTATATGGCCACCTAGCATAATATAGCTTGCATGCCTATGGATTCATCCTGTTTGTTCATGAGCTCCAAGCGTACGAAGTTTTCTTGCCTCATGAAGCTTAATTTTTATTTTTTTGTGTGGAACCTTATTAAAGTTATCAGGAGGTATAACTTTCGTATGGTTGAGTGGGAAGCCTAAAATGAGGCATGAATTTCCCCATAGCCACTTGTTTGTGTGTGTGAGTGCATACCAACCATGAGTGTATGTTTCTAACCTTTTAGGACTTCTCACCCGATGGACAACTAGGAGTTCCATCACTTTAGAGTGAGTATGCAATTTTTGGACAAACAACCTAGATCTGATCCACATAGAGATGAAAAAATGGTTGAAGCTTGATCTGATTCTTTTCTCTTTTTCATCTTTGGCAGTCTATGATTGGCCTTGTTTCTATTCTTTATATCATTTTCATGTGTGTTCCTTTGTGCTTATATTGGTTAGTCATGGGATCTTGATCCTGGGGACTTGATCACCCCTCTTGATTGTTGTTGTCTCATCTTGCTAACATTGATTCATTGGAACCCCTCTTGGTGCGTGTTTATCTAGTTTAGTGTGAGTTTGAAGCAGGTTCATCCTCTCACTAAAGTGGGGGCTAAATGTAGTGTCAAAAAAAGGATCCTTTGACATTTTTTGCACTCATTTGGGTCCTCCTTGTGGATTTTGGATTAATGATGCCTTGATTTAGTGTTGTAATGTGGATAACACATTCACATTAGGTCTTGGGCCCTTGTGAACTAATTAAATTTAATTGTGCCTCACAAAAGTGTTGTGAAGTGTTGCGGCACACTTTCACACTTTTCTAGGGTTTTATCAACCTAAACAGAATTTCAATTGTAATTAATCTTAACCTTTTCCTTATTTGGAGTGTTGTAACACACTTTCACATTCCTCTAGGCTTTTCATTAACAATTTGTCTTTCTTATGATTTAATTGGCCCTATTTTGCATCCACAAGCCTCATTTATTGCATCTTTTCGAGGATAATCCCAACACCAACTAGTAACCAATCATAATTCAGGTGTCCTAGTCTTGTGTGGCCCAGATTTAGTGTTTGGGACTCATTCACCACCTTGAGAAAATGAGTCCCACCTAGGTATTTTTGGCCCCGATGCAAGTTTTACACATTTCTAGACACTTTTGATTTTTGGTCCCATACATTATGTGTGGTGGGACTCATTCACCACCTTGGGAAAATGAGTCTCATGTGACAAAAATTCAAATTTAATTCAAATTTCTAGTAGGATTTTATTCTCCTAGATCTAATGTCAGCTTGAAGTGTTGTAATTTCAGAAATTCTTTCATAATTAAGTATAAATACAATTTTTACTCATATTCAACACCTAAAATTTTTTACAAGCATTTAGGAGTTCACAAGAGCATCCAAGGCATTTCAAGAGTAGATTATTATTAATTCTAGAACATCTTTCAAGTTTCATTCATCATGTCAAATATTATTTGCATCATGTTTTTTAGAGCTAACAATTGTGGTGTAGGGTTTTGTGATTCAAGCAAGCATTGCATTCAAGATATATCAACATCAAGCAAGAGTCAAGAAACAAATCCATTGGAGCCATTACTTACATTTTTGCAACAACTTATTGCAAGGGTTTGGCGAATTACAATATCATTATTTGTTCATTCATCATTCTCTATTCTATTTCATTCTATTTCAAGGGTTTAATTACCAACAAGGGGTTCAAGACCAAGGTAAACCTCTATTCACTAACCCCCACAACATTTTTCCCTCTTCTTGTGTGTGATTTGCAGGGCTAGGTTGCAAAATTTCAAACAAGCAAAGGTGGAGAAAAAATTTCAAGTCCTTAAAAGTTTTCTAAGTTGTAAACACACCTTGGAGAAGCTTAGAGAAGGTCTATAGGTTGAATTTGGAAGTTCTAGACCCGGATCTGAATCAGGAACAAAAAAGCAGACTAAGAGCTACATAATTTAGTTTTGAATTCCCATAAATCTAGAAGTGGACTGATTCTCTTGCTACTGATGAATGGGTCCCACTGTACTTATCTATCAGGGTTTTTTGCAAATCTGAGTACCCATTTATCTGAAGCCTGTTCTAGCACAGTTTACCCAAAACTGGACTGATTTTCCCAACTTGGCATATGAGTCCTAATTAGCATCAATAGCATATTTTTCAAGATTCCAAACCTCCATTCTACCTCCTTCAGTTTCCCAGATGCACATTTCTAGTTTCATAATTTTCTATTACATTTTACTTGCATTTCTAGGTCATTTAGCATTTTCTTGCATATCACATTGTGTTTTCAAACGTTTTATTTTCCAAGTTTATACTTGGCGGTGAACCCTTCATTAAGCATTATTCCATTCCATAGAACCTTCCTTTTGCTAGATTTCAATCTCCTTTGCATTGAAATCTGAAGGTTTTTTTTTATTATTGAAAGGTTGGAAATTGGGCTTTCTCCTTTTAGGTCCAAAACCCTAGAAGTGAAAGAAAGAGAACACCCCATTTTCATTATTTCAACTATTAACTGAAATAATTAGTTAACCTACAAAATAGTTAATCTTCCTGACGCTACTAGTTGCTAACAAAGTAATATAATTGATTATGCTAACATTTTCCCCATTATTATATTGTTCCTATAAATGTATCCCCTTAAAGCTCTTATTCACTTTGCCAAGGAATCCCCCTTAAGGTTTACATAAGAAAACTTGTTGATTACAAAATATATATACATCTTTGTGAAGATTTTCCTTGAAGAAAAAAATCCTGAATCAAGTAGAGCTCCATCAATCTATCTCTTAACCTTTGTAAAGGTGTAGCCCTTAGCCAAATTCCTAAGTTCTTCCTCCCATGAACTCCCGAATCATGGATTCATTGAATTATTTGACAACAATCCATATTGAGCTCTTCAAACACAAGGCTCCATCAAGTTTTCTAATGACCCTCGAAAGGGTATAATTCGGATCACATCCTTGAGTGCTCGATTTACAACCATCCATATTGATATCTACACTAAATCCCTTACCTATCTCCAAAAATAAAACTTCATAATATATGTATTCTTGAAAGTTGTCAGCAACAACAAAGAAAAACAAGAAACTAAAGCCAAAAAGGCTTCTCATGCAAAGCATCATCTCAAAGCGAGAAGCTAACTTGAGATGATGGAATTTCCTCCATCCTCTGATGCCGCTAGCCTCTAGTATATGACCCTATTGCACTTTATCCAATTGATGTCTTGGATGAGTCTTTGGATGCCTCATCAGGTGTAGCAAAGATAGCCTCAAAATTCTTAGCATAACTCGCTGAAGATCCAATGATAACATTGATAAACTCATCTAATAGATACTCAATAATTATTTTAATGTTTTGGAAAGTATTTCCCCAAGAACTGGTAGTAAGAAGACAAATTACTTGAATGGTACATCCTAGGGAAGATATATAAACTACTTGACATCTTACAACATCTTCTCTTCCAAAGTAACTTACCTCCATGTTACCACTATTAGGAGACACGTGAAAATAGTTATGTAGCCATTTATGAATCCTCATATATTGCAAATGAGTGATTTTCTTACTATTTAATGGAAGATTTGGTGGGTCTTCATTTGCTTGGCCTCTAGATAACTCTCCTTCCATACCCTCACCAACATACCAATTCACAAAGGCATCCTTGACAGACATGAGATTAAACTTCCTTTTTCATATTTCATAAAATGCACTCTCTTGAAAATACAAAATCATCAAAACACTATTGTGAGATATAATAAATTTTGAACTCCTTCACTTAAAATTACACAAATTCCACCAATTCACCTATGTATTTTTGAATTTAAAAATTCCAAAAAATTCATTCATAAGATGAACAAGACTTTCCGACATATGGAAACTACATATAGTGATTGACGCCTCTTAAAAATATATTCCTTCTTCAGGTAAAGAAACTATATCTTCCTTTTAGTAATTGTTTCTTTGGAATGAATTAAATATAAATAAATTAAAATAGATGGTACCTTGTACTTTGACAATGATTCATTAAACACAAATCTTCAAGTCGCCAGTCTTGGATAGATGGACACCAACATCCAATAGAACACTTTGCATTATCCACATTCTATAGCCAATATGCTAGATTGATCTCAATAAATATTATTCAAATTCATCAGTCTCCATTGTATCTACAAGTAGCATCATAACTTCCATAAATTCTACATAGTAGCATAAACTCTACATCTTATTTCATAGATTCTACACCATGTCTTTTCCTCCACTTCACTAGGTTCTTTTTTTTCAGCATTAGCATCTAACAGGCTACAAGATTACATATCAGCTTACATAAACTTGAAACACCAAATACTTGATCGCGTATATTATAGAGATTTTAGATTCCTTTATCATCAAATTTAATGAGTCACATGAAGCTATCATCAACCAATTGCACATAGCTACAAAGATCTGCACCATATTATTGTTGTCATCTACAGATCTGCACCATACCTAAGCACATATTTCAACACTTTCATTGGATGCTTGGAAAAATCTCTACTATTTCAAATCAAGCAATGGAGGGACCAATACTCCATTTCCTTTCGAAACTCCCAAGTATATTACCGCCACTCATATAGACACCATTCCTAGATCTTCATTTTCAAGTGGGAATAGTAATGATAGGGGTATCTTTGATGGTTCAAATATTTCACACAAAGATCACCATTACAAGCATAAGATTACTTCATTTGGATTCAAAGATAACACAGGAGTAGCTCTGATACCATATGAAGGGGTAACTACCTGATCGATTGTATTCAATCAAATAATAATAGTATAAGAAAATATGCAATATAAAGGACAAATCAGAGTGACAAATGAAGGGAAAGTGGTTTAACTGTTAACTAAAACAATTAGTTAACCTTCTCGATACTACTAGCTACTAACAATGTAATATAATTTATTATGCTAATAGCTAAATGGGAAGGAAAACCATTGTTGGAACCTATGGGACCTCATCCTCTTGGCTCCTAATGTCATAATGAACTTTGGAATTTGTAGATTTTCTCACATGTTTTGAGTTGGTAATAAAGTGGCTTATGCTTCAGCAAATCTTGGAGCCTTCTTACAAAAAAAAATACTATTTGGGATGATCTTTCAAATATCCTAGATTACATGTGTGACCTATTAATAAATGATGAAAAAGTACTCTAATATTGTACAAAATTGAACTCCTCATTACTTCATATTGACAACTGGCATGAATTGTGTTTAAGGCATTCTTTTTATCTTCATTTGTTCATTCATTTTACCTAACTAGTGCTTCTATAAAATTCCTAATTTTCCTTTGTTTGAAGTGTATTCCATGATGGGTGGTGATCTCACCCAGGAGGAGCCCACCTCCTATGAGGTCTAAAATAAGGATAAGGATGTCTATAATATCCTTCAATGGAGCAAGTTGGCTAATTATATCAAAGGTATGGTAGGGCATGATCCTAACATTTTCATCGAATTTTCCAATTCTCGAAAAGACAAAAATGTAATTATTGGGGACTGCTCTTTATCTTCTAATATGGAGCTTATTGTAGAGGTAACTAGCCTCCCTTTGGAATGGACTTGTCTCCCTAGGAATCCTAAAGTCCATTATTAAAAGGATATGGACAACTTTTTGAAGAAAGGGGAAAAGATCAATCAACAACAAAACAAGTTCAACAGAGATGAGCTCCCGAGCATTTGGAGGAGAATGGAAAAAGTTCTAATACATGTTATATTACTTTATAAGGTACGTTTAAGCACTTCTACACCCACCTCTTTCCCATGCTTAATCACTTCTATTACAATGTTAAAATGAAATTTGTGGAACTAGATTATGTTCTCCCTTGAACAGTTTATTAAGGTCATTTAGGATAAAGGGAAGAATATACACTTCCACTAGGGGTTGGTTTATAGACTATTCCATTTCAAGGTCACCCTTTCTCCCTCCTTGGCCTCTGCTAAGAAAAACTCTCTTGTGGTTAGAGATTTTATTGAACTCTTGGAGGGGCCCCCCTCTACCCCTGGACCAAAATTGATGATGTCCTCAAATTTTTAAAGGGTTGCTAGGCATAAAGGTAAATCCCTTGCCTTTGAGGTCCCCACCTTGGGCTCTAAAAAAAGTGTTTCATTTTTTGACCCCACTCAAATATCCATTTCTGATAATTTTGGTGATGAATCATGAAACCCCACCTCAGAAGGTTCCCCCAGTGGCTCCCCTATTCATGAAGACTTTTTCAAATCCTTCAAGTCACCACTCTCCACTAACCCTTCTAGCCCTCCAGATTCCCCTACCCTTTTTGTTAATCTATACAATACCCCCAAAGACCCCCAATTGGATTATGTTATTTATGCCAATTGTGCCCCTCTAACACTTAAAATTAAAGACCCGAGTAAGGCTATGAATGTTCATAATGACATTCTCAAATGGTTGTTCTCCTAACTTATCATGACCAAAGATAAAATTTAACATCTAGAAGAGAAAGTGCTTAATCAGACATAGACCTGGTCAAGTGAGGTTATTGATGAGGGTTGTTAGGCCCTTCTGTCTACCCTTGTCAAGTATTTTGACAAGTGGCCCAATTGGTAAAATGAAGTTGATGAGCTTAGGGTTGTGGTTGGTACTATGGAAGGGAGGGAGAAGTTGCAAGAGGAGGTGGCTACCATGCATAGCAATCAAGAAAACACCCTCAAGCGTTTGTAAAAAATTATTGACTACAACAAGGAAATGGTGAAAAAACTACAGTCAACATTCAGGTGTTTGAAAAAGATCTCTGCAATAGCCATAACAAAAGGGCTAGGGTGGAATGTTAGGGAGTTGTGTGTGCTCAAAGAAGAAGATCAAGAAATGTGGTTGTTCTACTTCACCCAATACTTAGGAGGACTAGCCTGCACAAAAGAAGCCCCTATCCTATGAAAAAACTACAATTTATGACAAATGAATGGCAATCTATTAATAGCCTCAAGCTATTGGATGACTGGTAGCTAATCCAGTCCCTGGTTGGTTCCCCCTATATTTTTTTATTCTTTTTTTGTTCTCTATGTAGTTTCTTTTCTTTTTCTTTTTGGGTGCTTCATGTCTCGTGAGCTCCCTTGTTTGGCCTTAACAACTATTTTTAAAAAGGGTACAATCCCTTATTGACTTTAATCTAATCAAAATAGAAACAACTAATAAAAAAGATTAGAAAAACATCAATATGTTTGCAAATAGTAGAAACATAAATCCCTAGAATTAGGAGTACCATTGTGTTCAAAATGAAAGGAGAAATGATCGGTTAATGTTACTTGAAAGTATGGAGACTATCCTACTTACATATGCCATGGTGGAGACATCATCCAATAAACAACAATGCATGATGAGAAATGATGAAATCAGTCAAAAATTGAAATGAGGGGTTTTGGATTGTTGGGGGTGTGTGAATTATACTTTCAAGAATATATGTTACAATTAAAAGTTATAAAGTTCCTCCTATATGTGTATGCTGCTCTGTTATATGTGCAATGGAAAGTAGATATAAAATAGCATAGTTTATAGAAAATGTATGCTACTATGTTCTTATACACAACGAAAGGGAAGTAATTTAAACGTAGGCAAGATGAATACAAACATGGGTTTTTAGATATATGCCTAAAAATGCAAGGGTTTTTAAGAAAATTCCCATATAAGTTTAGGGTTCCATGATAATAATTCATCAATCAGACAAAAAGATGAATTTTTGCAAACATGGGGTCAAAATGAAGTGACAAAGATAGGAGTACTCGAATAGAATATATTCATGAGTTCCAATTTGTACAAAATGAAAGGATAAATGATAGGTTGACATTACCTTAGACCATGGAGAATATCACATGATGGAGATGGCATGATAAGAAATGATGAAATTGGTCAAAAGGTGTTTCAAAATGACACATATTGAAGATGTAAGCTGTTGTGTTTTGCTTGCAATCCAAAATTGAGAGATACAGAGTTTCATGACTATAAAGATAAAAAGTATAGAAATAGATACAAACACACACACAAATATATATATATATATATATATATGATATGTATGTATGTATGTATGTATGTAAAAGTATATATATGTATGTATATAAGTATATATATAGACATATATATATCTTTCTATGTATATCTATTATACAATGAAAATGTAAGTTAAGTAAAGAATAAAAGTTACAAAGTTCGTCTTATATATGTATGCTACTCTATTGTATGTGCAATGGAAAGTAGACAAATACTAACACAGTTTACATGGAAAGTTCCAAGGGGTAAATGGAGATGTAGGTATGTTGTGTTCAATTGTCACTCCAAAATTTAGAGATATTGTACCAAAGAAAAATGGCTCTTAGACATTTTCATAGTCTTTTAGGACTTTCTTTCATGATTCTTGGTCCATTTTCCTTTGATTTAATGTTACAATGTAACTTCTACATTCACATTAGGTCCTTAAAATTCAAATAATGGTGTCTTGTGAAGGTGTTGTGAAGTGTTGTAAAACATTTCTATAGTTTTCTAGACTCTATTCATTACAATTGACCTAAAAATCACCTTTTCATCACTTGTCAAGTCCTATTTTGAAGTGTTGTAAAGTCTTGTAACAAGATTTCATGCTTTTCTAGGCTTAATCTCACTATTTACACCTTTCTTGTGCTTTATTTGACCCCTTAATGCACTCATAAGGCCTAATTATGTGTGTTTTTTAATGTAAACCTGACAACCAACATTAAATGTGACTTAATTCTTGACACCCACTTTCAAGTCCAAGGTTGGACCCATTCGCCATGGGTGGCGAATGAGTCCATCTTGGGTCAAAATTCAAAATATTTCAAATTTTCTTTCAGGTTTTTATTCAAAATTACCTTATGTTGGCCTATGATGAGGTATCATCGGGTTCCAAAGGCACAAGTCTATATATATAAGTATTTCTCTCCTCATTTTATACCTAATTCATTCACTAATTCAATCAAGCATTTAATTAGCATTTGAGAACTCTGCATCATTCAATCAAGCATTCATCAATCATCTTGGAGCAATCATTGACATATCTTCAAATTTCTTCAACAAGGTTGTGGTGAGTTTAGGACATTTGCATGTTGTTTATTCATCTTTCCTTGTTCATTTCATTCCATTTCTTCACTAAGTGTTTGATTACCAAAGTGGGATTTGACCAAGGAAAATCCCTATAACCTAACCCTTAACCATTTTTCCCCTTTTGCATGTTTGTTTGCAAACTTTTGTATGTAGATTTGTCAAGCAATTAGGTATTGAAAAGTGGACAAGAAATCAACAAAATGTTTCAAGTCAAATCAAACATATTTCACTCAGTCAACTTGACAAGAAGACAAGTACAGATCTGGTGTTACAGAATTGATCCCTGATTTCACAGAATTTTGGGAGAGGATTGATTCACCATCAGTGGTGAATGAGTCCCACCTTAAGGCTGGAACAATAGATTTTGTCAGATTCCAGATCTCGACAGTCAAAAACCTGTTTCTAGAAGTTTTTGCTAGAAGCAAGACTAATTCGCCATTAGTGGCAAATGAGTCCCACTGGTGATTTTCATTGATTTTTGTTAGCATTCAGATCACTCCAGATTCATCATTCATTGCCTAGGTGCACTCTGTTTAACCTTCTTTCAATTTTTTTTTGCATTTGTTCATCTTTTAGTTCATGCTTGCATATTACATTGTGTTTTCAAACATTGCATATTTCTTACATTTTGCATTCATAATCAGCCAATTACATTACTTAGTTGCATTTAGATCATCTCATTTAGTCTTAATCACATCATACATACCTTAATTTGAGTGAACCAAATTGATTTTTAGTGAGATTAACTATCTCCTTTTAGGTGAAACATCCTAAGAGTGCAAGAGTAGTCTATAAACTTCATTCCCAAAAATCTATGGTTCAGATACATATACAGGTTGATGACTATATAGTTATATATAAATGTATGTGTATGTATGTACATATATATTTATATGTATGTATGTATGTGTATGTATATATGTATTTATATGTATGTGTGTATATGTATGTATATGCACATTTATGTGTATATATATTTTTATGTACATAATGCATATATACACACACACACATATATTAATACACACACATACATATTAACATACATACATACATACATACATACATACATACATACATATATATATATATATATATATAGACACACAAATATATATATGTAGTGTAGAAAGAAGTAACCCCTTTTTCACACTTAATTTAGGAATAATTAATACTTAAACTAACTTAATTATGCTTTGATTTAGTGTTGTAATGAGTTTTACACATTCACACTAAGTCTAGGACCCTTGTAACTAAAATGTACTTAATTGGACCTTATTTAGGGTGTTGTAAAGTGTTTTCTTACACTTCCACACTAATCTAGGGCTTCATTAATTAATTTTGGTTAATTGAGGTTAATTAGCCCATTTAATTCAAATCTAAGCCTTATTAATTGTATTTTCTGGAGGATCTAACTTGACACCCATTAATGATATTACATAACACTTACATTAGCAAAGTTGGAGTCCTAGAAATCTATGTTAGGACCCATTCATCACTACTCGTGAATGGGTCCTCCTAACATAGGATACCCCTTTCTTGGAATATTTGAGGTGGGTTTTTGATGTTATTTCATCCCCTTGAAGCTTGGTCCTAGGAAATTGTGCTAGGACCCATTCGCCCAAGGTGGGGAATGGGTCCTCCTTTCCTATGAAACCCCTTTTTGAATTTATTTGTGGCAAGATTTTAATGATTGTCAATCCTAGATCTGATGTTGGCTTCGATTATTTGAATTTTGGGGTTAAATCTCAAGTTATGTATAAATATAAGGTTATTTTGCATAATTTTCATCTAGAGAAGAGAACCAACCTATGGGTCTAAAGAAATTTTATGAGATCAAGAATTCATACTCAAGAAGCAAGAAAGAGTGAAGTTTTGGAGTAGCATTGCAAGTCTTCAAGCTAATTTTGTGTCAAAGATCAAGCATTCTTGAAGGATTCATGATAGATGCCTATGGAGAATCATGAGGGATTCTGCATGTTGGGAGATGCACAAGACATACAACCAAGCCTAAGGACTTGTTTCCTAAGTGATTTCATCTTCTATGATCATCCTACTTGCAACCTAAAGAGAGGTATATTCAAATTTGTGACTTATTGAGAGGATTTAGGATATTCTATAGTAGGTCACTTGATTTTTTTATGTTTCATTTTAGGGTTCTATTCTAACACAATTGAATAGGATTGACTTTACATTATTAAGGATCTTAATCTTAGACACACTTGAGGTTAGGATTACACACACATTACATATTTCAGATTTTCATTCATCATTAAAGGTTTAATTAACATGGGGTTTGACTGAGGTAAACCCCTATCCATCAACAAGCTTCACAATTTATCTTGCAGATTATTATCAGATCTGAATTTGAAAGCAGGAGCTTCAAGTTGCAGGGAAGGAGTGCAGACCTGGAAATTAAAGATCATATTCAAAGATCTTTGAAAGGACCTAGGAGAACCCATTCACCTTTAGTGGCGAATGAGTCCCTGTTAGGGTTTGAGGGGCAGTAGATCTTACACTGTGCAAGCTTCATTTCCAGATCCAGAGCTCTCAAGATAGGTGTATGAGGACCCATTCACCTTAGGTGGTGAATGAGTCCCTATTAGGGTTTCAAAACAATAAGATTTGATCAGGTTCACAACATTCCCTACTCTTTATTTGTCCAGAAAAGTTACAGTTTCTTCCTATTTTGTATTAGATTCATGCATTATATGTGATAGACCTAGATTTAGGGTTAATTTGTTAGTTCAATTTCTTGTCACCAAATTATGATTTAGCTCACCACCCCATCCTTGTATAAAGGAGAGATTGCAAGATCCCTAAATCTTGACTTAATTCACCTCTTAGGTTGATAGTTATTTCAAGGTTTTGGATTTGATTTCTTGAATGAAACTATAACAAGAAAGAGGGGGTTAGATATCATAGCCACATTTTTCTATGTTTCAATATATATATATATATATATATATATATATATATATATATATATATATATATATATATATATATATATATATATAATAAATAATATATAATGATATATATATGTGTGTTTGCATTTTCATATATATATATATATATATATATATATATATATATATATATATATGAAATATAATGAAAATGCAAACACACATATGATGAAATATATATATATATATATATATATATATATATATATAGGAAGCTTCTATGAGTTAACCAACAAATATATACCCAGTTTCATAAATATAAAGAATGCTTATTTGAATTAACTGAAAAATGTATTCCCTATTTTATGAATATTAAGGAGGCTTCTAAGAATTAATTGAAAAGAGTAAATAAACATAGTTTACTAAATTTGTAAATGGGGTTTCTAAGGAATAGCTCGTGAGAACGAAAAAGACCCTCATTTATTTATAACATTTAAATAGATACTTCATGACTATAACTGTTAAACGCACACTTCATGAAAGTAACTTTCAAATGATGTACCCACTTGAATATTTGAGGAATGTGCAGAGGATTCATGTATATGCTCTATAGTATGTAGAGCATATTAGTAGAGGAGAATAATTGATATCGACGCTAGCTACTTTCCCTCTTATAAAATAATTCAAACTTGACAATTGAATGAATTGAATTTGATTGTGTTTCAAATTTGAATTTGTTTGGGGATGATCCGATCAATTAGATTTTTAGTTACCATTTATATAGGTTTTTTATAGTGAAATGATTGAATTCTACATTATATTTGCATTTGATGTTTATTAGGGGAGCCTTACACCATTATTTATTTGTGAAGGTACCTACATTGAATGGAGTTAATACATGTACATTCAAGGCATAGAGTGTTGAAGACTGTGCATTTGACAACCCATAAAGTTGATAGGAGTTTCGCGTTATGTAATTTGAAGCACCGATAACTATGCATATGTATTTGTGAATACAATATGAAATGAGTGTGACACCCTTTGTAAGTGGGGGTATTTGTAATAATAAAAAAATATTATAAATTGTAAAAGTGGGTTTTCGGGAGCAACTTGTCTTATATTGTAAATGCAAATGTATGTGTAGTTGACTACATACATTGGTCAACAACACATTGGCATGTGATTATGTATCGATGCTTTTGTAACAAGTTATTAGATTTTTTAATGTTTTTTAGTGGGTCAAATGCAAAGGTTTTGTGAGGGTAAAGTGAGCAAGGAGTAAACAGTTATTGGAACGTGGGCAGTAACTGGACCCCTTCCCATACATATTTTGTATTAACCAAAAACATCTACTTAATTCTAAACTTTGAACACCAAGTTGTAAAAGGTGCACCAAATGTATGGAATTGATAAATTAGCAAGCAATTTAAAATTGCATGTTGAGCTTATTAAATCAATAACTTGAATAAATAAAATTATATTCATAACTTACAACTCCCACAATATAATAAAGAAATAATAAATTGAAATTTCCTCTTTTTAAATAACAAATTTATGAAAAGATAAAACTGGCATTTGCTGTTAATCGAATGAAACTTGAACCTGAGTCAGTCGGTGGAGATGTTAACAATCTAAGAATTCGTCAAGTTCGGACTCTTTTCAAAAAATGTTCGATTTATGAACGAGGAAAATTTCTCGACGAAGTCAGAGAGCGTAAGTTTGAATAACAAGAGTGCCGTGCAAATCTCCCCACAACGCATTTCCCCGAACGAAAAAAAATTAAAAAAATCACCTTGTACACAGACTTGGTTTGAATGATTGTTTCCCGCCCCTCCGTCTAACCACGTAGAAAGACGTCTAATAATGTGCAAGCAATCGAGTCGGTGACGTAACTGCAGAGAACGGGCTCTGAAATCTCTTTTCACAATGGTATATAAAAGCAATAGACAGCAGTCGAGACTCAGATGGATTAAGCCAAGCAAGACAAATATATTGAAAAACAATATTGAGCGTGTCGTGAGATTCAATGCGGAAATCCGTTAAAGATGAGGCAGGAAGCAGCGTGCGGTTCGATATTCGAACCGCAGTTGCAGACCAACGAGATATTCCGACAGAATCGCAGGCTGGAGCAATCGAAATAAGAGATTCCACGAGCCCCAAAGGCAGCGGTAGTTTTATGAATTCGGAAGTGCGTCCAAAGGACCTGCGGACGCAAATATCAGGTATCAAAGCAGCTCCGGAAAAGAAAATATTGGTGTTTGCCATAAGACTGGCCCTTCTGGAGAAGGCCGCAAGAAGGCTGGGAACCGTGGCCTTCGTCTGGGCCACCGTTGTCCTCCTCGGAGGCTTCGCAACCGAATTAGAAAGGGAGGACTTTTGGTTCGTGACGATCATACTCGTAATTGAAAGCATCCGCATCTTCAGCCACAGCCGCGAGCTGGAATGGCAGCACGAGACAACGTTGTCCGTGGCGGATTTCAAGGAGGACGCAAAACAGGCAAGCTTTAGAATCTTCAACGCCAGCCGCTTTTTCTTCACCTCAATTTTTGCGAAATTCTCGGCCCCCAATGTCGCCAAAGACTTGCAGAATAATAGATCTGACTGGGGCCGTCGTACACTGAAAAGAAGCCGGTCTGCTTCAGATGATCCGTTGGTGCAATATGTTGTTTCTAAGGGCGTAAGCAAGCTTCTCTTCTGGGCGCAGTTGTTTTCCGCCTCTATCTGTATTGCCTTGTCTGTGTGGAGATTAACAGGGCAAAACTATGGCGAGGTTGAGGGCAGCAGCGAGAAACAGAATCGGAGGCCCGCTTTGAATGTGTTCTACGGTTTGGCTGTAGCGGAGGCGCTTCTCTTTTTAGTGGAGAAGGCCTACTGGCAATGGAAAATCAAGGGGCAGAAACTCCTGGTCCAGGTGAAGGACGAATTTCGATTCGACGACAAAGAGGAGGGCACGCTTCGACGGTTTTTCTACGACACATATTCGCGGTGCATCAACGGAAGCGTCTTCGACGGTCTGAAGATGGATTTGGTGTGCTTCAGCTTGGATCTACTCAAGTCGAAGACGGACCACGGGCAGCTGACTGGCGCCCGGGTGTTCTCTGCCCTGGTTTACGATCCTCGTTTCTCCGAAGAAACGTTGCGCTCCATCGGGATTATGCAGGACGTGGTCGAACGCCTCCTGGAAATGCTCAACTGGAAGAATCGCCATGAACAAGAGATTCGAAAGCTCGTGGCCGAGATTGTTTGTAATCTTGTTAAAAGGAATCGCAATTCGCTTCCAGTGACGCAGATCCCTGGGGCTCTGGAGTCCATTGCTTCCTTGCTCTACGACTCCACACACAACGAGCCCCAAGACTACGATTATTCGGGTTTTAGTCTTCTCGGGCTCCGCATCCTGAAAAATCTTGGCACGGACCACGGCAACGGTGCCAAGATTGGAAGCACAAAAGGCTTGCTTCCCAAAATCATACGCTTTACAAACGTACATGCTGCCAATTTCTCCAAAGCCCCGATCAAGACTTTGAAGCTCTCCTTGCAACTGCTGAAAATGCTGGCGGCTAGTAAGGGTGAAACAGGGAACGTGTTGAGAAAAGAGATATTGAAAAACGTCTTCACGATAAGCAATCTAAGAGAATTTCTTCTCTACGAAGGTTCCGACCATTTGCGGCTCCAAATCCTGGCCATTGAGACGCTCACAAGCCTTGCTCTGGAAGAGGAAGGCAGAGAGAGCATCGGAAGCACTGGCGGCGTTTTGGGTAATCTTCTCTCTGTATTTTTAATGGGAAGGATTAATACTAGTGAGGACGAGGAAATGAGGCAACTGGTGAACAAGGCAGGAGAAGCCCTCACTCTGCTTGCACTCCACAACCATCACAACTGCCAAGCGATGATCAAACTCAAATTAACGCGGCATCGAAGCAGAAATGGCCATGTGACGAGGGATTTGATTGGTGTGCTCAACGATCCTTTTCGGGGAGTTCATGCGGCAAGAATTCTTCGTAACTTATGCGCTTATGCTCAAACAGATTGTGATGAGCTCATTGAAATCAAGGAAGCAGCAGCGCAGGTAAAACCCCTATGACACGCTTAAGATGTTTATGTTTTGAATTACATTCATTGTTTGTAGTGCTCATGCACACCTTTACTGTTTTATATCATTCAGGTCTTAAAGCTTGTGATGGAGGAACAAGGTGCAGTTCAGGAAGCCGCCATAGGATTAGCCGCTCAAATCGTCAAGTTTTTCAACAAATCAAGCATGGAGACAGTAGTTTATCGAGGCGGCGATAACTCAGAGATTGTTTGTGATGCGATTGACAGAGGTTCTGTTGAGGCACCCTCGTCCATCAATCAAGGTTCCCAATATTAGAAGATTTTGTATTGAGGTGGTGATTTCTATGTTGGAGAAGGACAGAGCACCTTTTCTGTCTGAAAGGTTAGAATTGGAGGACGCTTTGACACGTGTGGAGGAAACAACATCGGAGATGGAGCGTTACAGTAGCTTATCGGGGGGCATTGGTCTCATACGACACCGCACAACCATCCATTGCCTTGTAAACACTGCCCTCTCATTGCTTTCTTCGTAATTCAAAAGTGCAGCTTTTCTCTGTGTCCATACAGTATTGTAACTTGTGCTTTGATTCAGAAGAATTATTATTCCCAGACCCATAAAGGACTATTATTGAGATCAACAGATGAATTGGACTGAATCTATATCTTACATTGACCTGTTATTTGAGGCGTGAAGGCCACGCAGTTCAGTGACATGGGTGAGAAGATTTAACCTCCTCGCCAATCTTTTCATTGTTTTGTTTCTTCTTCCCTACTCGTTGTATCGTGTTGAGAATAGTCTTTCACTTTGTTAAAAAGTATTAATCTTACTCAGTGTTCGTCGTGATCTTTGTCTTGTCCAAAGTTCCCTCGACCAGTATTTCCAGGAATCCGACTAATCATTTTGAGAAAAACGGGATGTAAAATGATAAGCATGAAGCTCCTGCCCACCTGGCCGTGATAATTTGTTGCGCACCATTCGTCAAAGTCGATCATGACAAGTTTAGAAGTTCTATTCATTTTAAAATGGACTTTCAATTTATCTTTTGATACAAGATATTATAAAGTTGAATTATACTTATTCTTATATATTCTCCATTTTATACAATTATAGAAAAGTAAATCGTTCTATATAAATAATAATATATTAAAAATATAAGGTATTGGTTGTAGTAACTCAATTTTTATTTTATTTAGATTCTAAACGTATATATTTAACTCAGCATTATAATCAATAAAAAATAACAAATTAAAAAATCATTTCAATTCTAAAAGATTGTAATTAAATGAACTTTAAAAAAAAATATAATATTTAACTAGATTAATCAATAAAATATTTTTTCATGAAAATTATGTCTATAAAACTCAAAATGTGAAATAAGAAATCGAAAAGGTTTAAATATTCATAAAATTTGATATGTCACAAATTTCAAATAGAATTTTAAAACAACAATGCACTACCTACACACCCTAATAGCAATCTAATTCAAAATAAATTATCATAAAAATTATAAAATTATAAAAAAACTCATTTGACTATTAGGGAGATCATATGTATTTAGTTTGAAGGGAAAGCAATTATTTATCACAATATTCAAACAAGTCATTCTCTAATTTAACTTTCTTGATGTTCTCGAGAGTATATAATGAATACAGGCCATTGCAATATTAAAAAAATATCCTACTCCAAAATAATGTACCACTTTTCTACTTTTAAGCTCCCAACAACAATAGGTTGCAACAAATTTGACAAAGAAAAATATATTTATAACCAATTAATTTGTAGTTTAACAATGTAAACATAGAAGCAAAAAAATTGTCTTGCATGTCTAAGCTACAAAAACACATACTATCTTCATGTTTCCTTCATGCCTCGTAAAGGTTTTCTATTTCGTAAATGGTTTCTTGAAATATTTCACCTTATCGATTCCCCATGCCAACTATACTAGCAATTGTGCCTTGGTGTGCAGTGGGTATCTCAAAGATGTGTAGAAAGTCAATTAGGGAAAATTTTGGTGTATCTTTTGCATGCATCTATGTAGTACATCAATTGGTAGGCCATTTAGAAATTGATGTTGTTTGTGCAACAAAGGTATCATTCGAGAAGTGATAGCTTAAAATCATCTATGCATCCACTTATAGGGATCCAAACATGACTGAAACAAAACCTATGAATGAGGAAGATAATTAGGATGCATTAAGAATAGGAACATGTTATGTTTGCAATAGAGAGAGAGGGAGAGATAGGGATAGAGAGAGAGGGGGGTAAAGGGTGAAAGTGAGAGAGACAAAGAGAGGGAATAAAGATTGAGATGGAGATGGAGATGGATAAGGAGAGGGATATGAAGAGGAGTGGGAGAGATCAAGAGAGGGGAGATAGGGATAGATAGAGATGGAAGAGATAAATATATATAGAGAGAGAGTGAGAGAGAGTGAGATAGGGAGAAATAGAAATATAAAGATAAAGATAGGAAGTGATATATAGAGGTAGAGATGGAGAGGTGATAAAGATTGAAATAGAGATGGATAAGGAGAGGGATGTGAAGAGGAGAGAGAGATCAAGAGAGGGGAGAGAGGGATAGATAGAGATGGAAGAGATAAATATATAGAGAGTGAGAGAGTGAGATAGAGAGAAATAGAAATATAAAGATAGAGATAGGAAGTGATATATATAGGTAGAGATGGAGAGAGATATAGGGTTAGAGAGAGATGGAGAGATAATGAGATAAAGATGGAACGAGAGATAGAGTTAGAGAGGTAAAGAGATATAGATATAGAGGTCTAGAAAGAGGGAGAGGGAGAGATATGGATGGATAGAGAGAGGGAGACATGTTTAGAGATAGAGGGGGGGGAAGGAAGATAGAAGGATAGATGAAGATAGAGGGAGAGAAATAGATAGAGATATAAAGAGGTAGAGGGAGATATAAAGATAGAGAGAGATAGGGAGTGTGAACATCTAATTTTTTTTTAACATATCACACATCACTAATATTGCATTTTCATCACTAATCCCACATTTTCATCATCATCACTAGGCGGGTGCAAAAAGATGGGGCATCAAATTGTGGCCAAATTTTCAAAAAACATTTGATAGGCTATAACACAAGCGTGTTATAACATGAGTGTGTTATAATGCGCTCACATTATTGCTTGGTGTGATTGAGCCTAAGGCTTAGCCACATCGAGCTTATAACACACTCGCGTTATAACACGAGCACATTATAGGTTATTAAAACAAAGAAAAAAGAAAAACAAATTCATTTTAATTGTGACTATTTTTTTTGTTACTCATGGCCAAAAACCCTTCTCTTGCGCACTCACATTCTGGAAGTAGGTAACCTTGCATTTTTTTCCATCAATTTGTTGCTATTTCATCACCAAGATTTTGCCACATCGACGGGGAGGTCGAACAAGTAAGGATTGTTTACTTTTTGTTGTGAATTTATTGTTAAATTGGTAGTTTTAGGTTGTTTTTGATATTCATTTGTTTAATTTGTAGGAAATGTTAATGAACCTAAAAGCCCTCCTAAAAATCCTCAACAACTAGAGCAATAAGAACATGAACAAAATCCTTAACAACCACAACAACAATCTCCTCCACCAATTCATCAACAACCTCCTGGCACTCAAAAAAATTTAATAGGGGTAATTGAAATCGATACAAATTAGATTGAGGAGTTAATCACGAGGTTGAACGATCTAGTAAGTTCAACCATGGAAATAAGAACACTTGCAATTTACTTAAAGAAATGTTAAAACATGTAGATGCAATCAAAAAACAATGGGAAGATAGGAGGCGTGTGGCTAAGAATTTTTACATAGATAAATTATCATATAAAGAAGTAAAAGATGAAAACATTATAAAATATAATTTGTGCTCATTATTAACTAACCCATGCATAAATCAAAATCTTGAACTTAATTCGAAGAGGTTTCCTATCCATTGGTGCCACCACCAAGGGATTAGGAACCTTTTTTGGGATAGGTGGTACATGGTTTTTGATTATCCACCATGCAACAATTGCGAAGTCCCCCAGTATTTCTTGAGGAAACTCTACTGTGAGTTCATCCTCAACAAAATCCCCAATTATTTTGATATGAGGGACTTTCAGGGGAGAAGTGGGGGGTTGACATGAGATAGACCTGGTGCACGACTAGATCCTCAACAACAAGCGAGATGAGCTCTCGCTAGGCTGGCTCATGAGCATGTCGTTATCCCTTCCATTGGGAAGGAGAGTGATGAGGTAGACACTTTGCAGTCTATCAACTCTTTGACCTAGAGTATCATCCAACAGGCTAGTCCTCTATTACAATGCCATCCAGGGGAGTCTTCGAGTGGTAGGCTTCCACCCCATTCATGTCAGGTTTGCGGAGCGACTTGTACATTTGACCCCACAGACACTCAAGAGGCTGCTATGCAAGATACATTTGCAGCTACAAAGATGGCAAGGGCATTTGAAATTTTTTAATGAGGATTTTGGCATCGATACTCAGGTAAATGTTAGCATGTTCATTGAATTTAAGTTATTAAATTTCATTTTTGAAATGCAAGATTAACTAATTTAGTTTTATGATTGTAATAAAATTTTAGAGTCACAGTGTTGATATTGGATACATCGGCCCTCCACTTGTTTATTACTCCATTGTATCTACCGCTGAGGTATATTTTTGATAAAGGGTAAAACGGGTTTTAGAGACCCAAAACCTGGTATGCAAAAGAGAAGGACAAAAAAGTCCAATGGAATAAATAGGCTGCAATAATAGAAAAAACCATAAAAAACAACAGTCAGCCAAAAAAGGCCAGGAAGGTCAATCAAAGAACCAGCCGAAACACAAGCCAAAAAACCAGCAGCAGCTAACCCAGAGTCTTCAGAACAAACTCAGTCTCAACTTCCAGGTCCTGCATATCCTGGACACCCTTCTTGAAAGTTTGAATCATATGCGGCATGGGGGGTGCCTTCCTTTTTAGATTAGCCCTAATTCTCTTCGAAATCCCAAAGTCCTCTCCCTAGTTTTTATCTTTCACCTCTTCCAAATCAACAACCAAGGACCCCTATTAAGCTTTATCCAATTTTTTCAGTCATAGTGTTGATAATGATGGCATTATGTCTTGCCATCATGTTATTCTATTCCACAATTATCTTCATAGTCTTTTTCAATTTTTCCAATTCAATTTCTATCCTTCTATCCTTACCCACATTTTCCTGGATCTCTTTACTAGCAATGTTTTCATTATGCTCTACCTCCTTCTTGCATAACACAAAAACCTTAGCTCCCATTTCTTCCAATTTGCTCTAGATGGCCCAGTTTTTTATTTTCATGTCATTAATTTCATGAAAGACCCATTTAGACATTTTGAAATGGTCCACAGCATAATTCCTAGCTATGCCCAGAAAATCAGCGGAAGGTTCCCTATCAAGATTGAAGCAAGGTTTAGCAGGGTTAGAGGCTCCAAGGGACCCAGTTCTAACATCTTTGTCCATTGACGAGACAGCAGAGGAAGAATTATTATTAGCGCTAGAATCCTTAGAATCAGGAGAATCTTTAGAATACGAAACAAGGTTTTTGACAGGTAGATTCTTTCTAGCACCTTTGGCTTTAGGAGAAGAGCTTCCAAGCTTAGAAGCAGGGCCGACTATAATAGACTGGGGATTATGGATTTGGGTTTTCTTGCCAGTCTAGGTAGAGGGTGGATTCAGGACCATCCTAACCAGACTCAAATTAGGTTCATTCCCTGAACAGCTAGGTTCAATGTCATCCTCCTCGAACGCTAAAGAGGCTTCTAGGTTAGCAGGGGTCGGCATGTTTTGGAAATGTTCAAAAATTAACCTAATCAAACGATTATTAACATAATTTACAACTAGTAAACAATTATAAATTTATTACATGTGAATAATATTGTTATATGAATGGTAATCTAATATCTGATTTTGGATGTTGAATAGGCTAATATTGGAGGTTTCATGGGAACACCTCCTAGTGCCAATGGAGTTAGAAAAACCTACATGGGTAATAGAATAAAGTTTAACTAATGGGTGTACTCAATGATTTTTTATTTTATGTTCATATCATTGATTACATTATATTTACACCAAACTCAAGCATTACTTCTACATTCCATAACTAATAACTAGATGTTGATGATATGGCTTACAATATAGTTGTTTAGAAATTCAACATAAGCGAGTTATGCAATTATAGTATTAATATTGGGTAGCTACCAGTGCGTTTACTTGTCATGGCATTCCATGAGACCCTTTTATTGAGGCATTTTCAAGCAGGTTCTTGCCTTGTCTATACTATGGATGCTGGAAAATACTGAAAAATAATAGTAAAATAGCATAGAAAAGGAAATGAGTTGTTTGAAAGATGCCTCAAAGAGATGTGGTCTGATGTCCATCATGAGATGACTAATTAGGCATTTTCCATACATTTTCTACCAAAAGAATTTTTATCAAGCAATTCACTTCCTTGTTGCTATGTGAAAAGCCACAAAAAATGTGCTAAAACATAGATTTTTGGGACCCACTTTCTTTCTATCACTTATAGGGTTTTTCACCTAGAATGAGAAAGAAGGGCCAAAAATGCTTATGTTCACATTCAAAAGTTAATGTGATGTGGATTCAAAATTCCTAGATGTAATGTTTAAATGAAAGAAACAAAAAATATTACTTGACTAATGAATAGAAACTAAACGAAAACAACTTGTTTGAAAACACATTGTGTATTGTAAAATCACCTACAAATGAATGGGAAAATGCAACAGAAATGAATCAGACTGAAAGTGTGCACCTGGGATTTTAATGAGGACTAGAAATTGTTTTTGAAATGATGTTGATGATGTTTTTTAGGCCTGGAGGGACTCATTCACCATTTTGGGTGAATTAGTCCTAGTTTTGGTAAACTGAGCCAGAATATGTTTCTATCAAAAAGCGTATCAGAAAATGCAAAAAACACAAAAATGACTTGGAAATGGGACTCATTCACCACCCATGGTGAATGAGTCCACTTTTTAATTTTTGGATTTTCAAAAGTGGATTCTGGAGCTTCTAATCTGCACTGATTGCCTATAGGTGTCCGCTTCCAAAACTCTGAGTTACGGGTCTAAAAATGAGTTTTTGTTGATATTTTGACTTTTTGAATGAAGAGAGGACTTTAGCAACCTTGCAAATTGATCTTCAATGTTTTCCAAGCTTCCAATAGACCTAAATCTGTAAACACACAAGAAAAGAAGAAGAAATGGTGAATGTTAAGGGCATGGGGGTTTTCCTTGGTCAAACCCCTTTTAGGTAATTAAACCAAATGATGAAAGAAAGTAATGAGTCATGTAAATAATGGAATTTATTACCTTTCCATGATGGTAGATCTTGAAATTCTACAACACATGTAGAATTTTCCCTTGTATGTCTTAGGAAGCTAAATTAATGACTTACAATGTGAAAGCCCTAGCTTGGTTAACTTGAGATAGAAGAATGGTGGATGAATAATGAAGAATGGATGTGTGTGAGATGAAGGATGTAAAATGAGGAGAAAAACACTTATTTATACAATCTCGTGCCTTAGTTACCCATTCATACCTCATCATAGGCCGACATCAAGTGATTTTTGAATAAAAGCCTGAAAATTTTTTAAAAATTGAATTTAGACCAAAGGGAGACTCATTAGCCACCATGGAAAATGGGTCCCACCTAGGACCCTAAAATGGAATAGGAATTATCTATTTAATGTTTTTTTGTTAGGTTTATTCAAAAATACACTTAATTAAACATAAGAAAAGGATAAATAGTGAAATTATTCTACACAAGAAGAGTGACATCTTGTTACTAAGACTTTACAACACTTCAAAATAGGACTTTCGTGAGTGATGATGAAAAAGGTGATTTTTAGGTAATTGTAATGAATAGAGTCTAGAAGAGTGTAAATGTTTTACAACACTTCCTGGCTTATGTATTACATCGTTAAAGAATTTTATTCAATTTTCAGGGGTCCAAGACCTAAGGTGTGGTCACATAAAATACCTACAACACAAATCAAGACCTCATTAAGTCAATTAATCTCATGTCAAACAAGGTCCTTTTTCTACAAAACACATTTAGCCCCACTTTGGTGAGGATGAACTTGCTTCAAGCTCACACTAAAGTGAACGATCCCAAAAAGAGAGATTCCTGGTCACCGGTCTATAAATGACAAAAGAAGAACAACGTCCAGTGCATAAACCCCGGGATCTAATACCCTAAGTCAAACTATCAAGATACAAAATCATGCAATGGTAAGATAGAGAAAGATGAAAATAAAAAGATGGATCAAGGTTCAACTGTTTGTCCAACTAGTTGTGGATCAAATCTAGGCTTGCTTGTTCGGAAAAAGAAATGTGTACTCTCTCTGGGGCAATAGAACTCATGAAAATCTTCTAGATGAGAAGGCCCGAATGTACTTTGGGGCTATATAACTAGTTGTATGTGGGTGAAAAGCCCAAAGGTTAAGTACATATGCTAGTTGGTATGCACTTACAAACACAAAGGTGGCTATGGGGAAAAGTCATGCTGCTAGGTGGGCTTCCCACTCAACCATATCAAAGTGATACCTCCTGATAAATTTAACAAGGCGCCACAAAGGAAATATGGTTTTCAAGCTGAGCCATGAGGTAAGAAAAACTTCATATGCTTGACACTCATAGACATTGTTAATGAAAAATAGTGTAAAGATTGTTCAAAGGGATTTTGGTTTGTTCGTGCAATGTCTCATCTTAGGGAACATCATGCCCAATGTTTCCAAGAGAGGATAAGTGAAAATGATCTCATCTTATTTCTAAGAGAGGAAAAGTGCAAGGTCTCATCCTGGGAAACATTGTACCTAATGCTTCCAAGAGAGGGAATCAC
The DNA here is from genome assembly GCA_007258455.2 of Sequoia sempervirens. Taxonomy (NCBI): domain Eukaryota; kingdom Viridiplantae; phylum Streptophyta; class Pinopsida; order Cupressales; family Cupressaceae; genus Sequoia; species Sequoia sempervirens. Next base: position 145,312 of record VDFB02351695.1, read on the forward strand.
AAGAAAAAGAAAATCACACAATGAAATGTGAGTGGTGATGTATGCCCCCACTTTAAAGAAATTGTGAGCACTTGTATTGTGAGAAATTGCTTTAAAGTAGAAGGACATGAGAGCTTACTTGAAAAGCCCTATGCCAAGTCATATGTTTCCAATAAGCTATGTTATGAAAGAGAGAAGTATTTCATATGCTAGCCAACTTAAGGCATGTCGTCCACATGCCAAGCTTGCTCTTATGTATTCATGAAAGGTTAACAACTAGCCCAAAGGAGGCAACCACAAGTGACATACGAAGACAACGCTACTAATCCCCTTGCCCCCACTAAGTGCAGGACAAAGGTGAGCCAAAATGATTGATGAGATTCATGCTAGAGTGAAAATCAATAACAATTAGAGAAATTAGGTGGCCCCACATAAGGAAGCATACCAAACTCCTGAAAATGTTGGATTTTGTGACTCAATTCCTGGTATTCATTAATGGAATGACCATGAACTCTATGATAGGCACAAAATGAAGTCTTGGAATAACATTTATTTCATGTTCTGGGAGGGAGGGTGATCAAGTGATCTTGAAGAAGTCTCGACAAGCTACCCACTTTATCAAGGGTAAAAGGTGGTGTTATGGTGGGTGTGAAAGATACATCTTGCATAGTAGTAGATGTCATACTCAAGCACAAGACTCTGTAGATTGCAAGATTTTAATTTCTCCATTATAGGAGGATAAAAAATCTAACGAATTCTAATCATGAGCATTTTGTGAGATGACAGTTTGAATGTTTTGGGAAGGATGATGTTCAAGGCCATTAATTGTGAAGGAGGAATTAGGGGTGTATTGTGTTTTGTGAGATTAAATGAAGGTGGGTAAAGGATGAAAGGGTTGTTAAGATGTCCTACGGGATATGTATGTCGTCCATTGAGCAAAGGGGATCTAAGGGACACTTGTGCATTCATATCCTCAGCAGTCTTGTTTTAATGTATCTCTAAGTAAGGGAAATCAAGAACAAAATGTTGAGTGAAAGAAGACACAGGACTATTGTTGTCATATTGTAGCACTATGATATTCTCCCTAGGAGGAGAGTTTGTACGAGAACAACAAGCCACATGTTCTTGACAATAAGGCTAGGTTCTTCCAAAATGACTTCATCGCTAATAGGGAAATGATCAATAATGGGAGTATGAAGGGGGGGGATGATTATGAGAAGTTATTAGTTGAATGTCCATTGTCATTAAGGTCTCATTGTCTTGTTCCATATTATCTACCCCACTAGGAGAGCTTGTAATATGTTCATCCAAGTTTGAAGTGTGTAAAGTAGCTTCATCACAAGTGAGGGAGGCATCAAGAGAAGGATCACTATAGTTTTCAAATAGATCTTCCCATAGCATAGAGACATTAGGGAAGGGAGGATCAAGGGTATCATGATTTGTAATAGGCATGTCTTCTAACACCATCCCATCCTCGATACTTCGAGGAGGGATATTAGGAGATGAACAAGTGTGATTGTCATGAGCATGGAGAATTGGTAAGGCGATGTTCAGGAATGTGTCTATGATCTAATGTTTTGGTTGTGTAAGGTCATCCAAAGGGGAATAAGGAGATGGAGAATCAAGACTTTCAAGGCTTGTAACTTCTTGCACAAAAATACCTTCACCACTAATAGGAGAGGTATTGGAAGAAGAACAAGTATGTGTGATATGATTGTCTACATTTCCATTCTCACCAATGGGTAATGTAAGATTAAGGATTGTATTAATGGATTGTTTCTTAAAGTCATTATTATGGTAGTCAAAAGAAAACTCATAAAAGGGGATATTATGCTTATAAAATCCATTTTTAATCAAATCAAGAGCATATATTTTGAAAAAAAACATGTTAAAATGAAAGAACTCACAATGCAATGCAATTTTTAGTTTTTAAGTGTGTTTACACAATGCAACTATGAGAAAATGATATGTTGTGAATGTAAGAGTGAAATTAAACAATGCATGAAATGAGCTATTCTAAGTGAAATGTATGCTATAGAAATTCATTCAGGTGATATAGATAGCTGATGGCAGCAATCAAAAGCCTAAAAATAGTGTTTTCAGTTTTGTACAAGGCTGTTTCAGGGGTCAAGAGGGATGGATTCACCCAAGGTGGCGAATGAGTCCCAATATGGACCTCTTTCAGAATTTTCAAAAATTTGTGAATGATTAGGATGCGTTCTAAGTGCTAAGATGTAGACCTAAGTGAAAAAGGCAAAATTTTAAATTTTTTTAATGATTAAAGATACAAAAATGCAACCTAGTATGTACAAATGCAAAATTGGAAACCCTAGAATGCAACTTAACTAATGCAACATGTAATGCAAGCTAATTCTAGGAGAATTATGGAATCTAAATCATAAAAGAAAGTATTCAAACAATCAGGTTCACCAAAATGAAATATAGATTTTTGGGACCCACTTTCTTTCTATCACTTCTAGGGTTTTTCACCTAGAATGAGAAAGAAGGGCCAAAAATACTTATGTTTCCATTCAAAATTTAAAGTGATGTGGATTCAAAATTCCTATATGTAATGTTTAAATGAAAGAAACTAAAAGGGTTACTTGACTAATGAATCTAGAAACTAAAGGAAAACAACTTTTTTGAAAACACATTGTGTATTGTAAAATCACCTACAAATGAATGGGAAAATGCAATAGAAATAAATCAAACTGAAAGTGTGCACCTAGGATTTTGATCAGGACTAGAAATTTCTTTTGAAATGCTTTTGATGATGTTTTTCAGGCCTAGAGGGACTCTTTTGCCATTCTGGGTGAATTAGTCCTAGTTCTGGTTAACTAAGACGGAATATGTTTCTATCAAAAAGGGTATTATAAAATGCAGAAAACATAAAACTAACCTGGAAATGGGACTCATTCACCACCCATGGTGAATGATTCCACCTTTTAATTTCTATATTTTAAAAATTGGATTTCAGAGCTTTCAATCTACACTTTGACTTCCTATAGGTGTCTGCTTCTGAAACTCTAAGTTATGAGCCTAAAAATGAGTTTTTGTTGATATTTTGACTTGTTGAATGAAGAGAGGACTTTAGCAACCTTCCAACTTGATCTTCAATGAATTTCAAGCTTCCAATAGACCTAAATCTGCAAACACGCAGGAAGAGAAGAAGAAATGGTGAATGTTAAGGGCATGGGGGTTTGCCTTGGTCAAACCATAAATTAATGAGTCATGCAAATAATGGAATTGATTACCTTGCCATGATGATAGATCTTGAAATTCTATAACAAAACATGTAGAATTTTCCCTTGTATGTCTTAGGAAGCTAAATTAATGACTTGCAATGTGAAAGCCCTAGCTTGCTTAACCTGAGATAGAAGAATGGTGAATGAATAGTGAATAATGGATGTGTGTGAGATGAAGGATGTAAAATGAGGAGAAAAACACTTATTTATACAATCTTGTGCCTTATTTACCCATTCATACCTCATCACAGGCCGACATCAAGTGATTTT